>JBCEZX010000045.1:1118604-1134188 GCA_039654345.1 Cataglyphis cursor | reverse complement strand
TTAAATATAATATTTTTTCACATAGCGCGTGTACTTGGCGCCTTTTTTTTACCTTTTTTTTAAAAAGGTAATTTTTTTAGGGATTGATTAGACGTAGAGGATTTTTGTGTTTATATACATCCAAAGTGCCGATTGCTTTTGATTTTTGCCAAGAGCACCATGAGTCTTCTCCGGGAGGACAATTGTCATGCTGTGGCTTTTCGTCGGTCGAGCTTTTATGCTTGAATGTTGTCCAAATGGCTTTCTTCATTTCGTCGTTAGAGTGAGAAAACCTTCGAATAGCAAGACTATAATATATTGTGAGCTCGTTGATTAGTTTTCCTCTTCCGAGATCTTTATTCGCTTTTTTTCACGTTACGAAGTCGTGTGCCCATTCTTTTCTGTACATGGCCAATACATTCTTTTTTTATCACTTTTTCTTCGTTTGGATTTGCATCAACAATTTCTTTATATGTTTTTGAATCTCCATCTCCGATGTAATTCGTGTAACGGACATTATACTTTTGTATCGACCTCGAAAACATTTCTATTATGTTATCGACTTCTATTTTTCCAGACGATCCTTCATGATTGACGGAACATTCTTTTTTGTGATTTTTTTTCCATAACTTGAATTTACATGGAATGGGACCAAGTGTGATCTTTAGATTACGAATGGGTGGAATTAATTAAGAATTTAATTAAATTTTAATAAAATATAATTTTATTTAGTAAAAAAAATAATTGAAGTTAACATACATAAAAATTAAATATAACTAAAGATAAACATGTAAATATATGTGAGTGTGCGTGTGTATGTGTGATCGTTTATTTACTCGCGGATGATACATGAGTGCGGAGGGCATCAATCAGAGTAATAAAGGGGAAAATTCTATTTTTAATATTTATTCTTCGACTAGTAGTTACAATATAATATGTTTAATTTGAAAATAGAATCAAAATTAAAATGTATAAATGAATAAGTGTGTACGTATAAAACATGCGTGTATAGAACGGTTGGAAGTATAAAATTGGCCCGCATATGAGTTAAATTAGGTTTTTAAAATTTTCTAAAACTTATTACGACTATTATAGAATAAGTTAATGATTTGAAAAAATAAAACATTCTACGGAATTGTTTTGATTTAAATAAAAAATAAAACAAAAGAAGAAAAGGGGAGAATTATTTAATTAGACTTATTTTTTAAGAACAGCGATTTGGAGTCGGAGGAATGGCGAATTAGTGCGGTGTTTCGCTCTGTGTCTCATGTCGGTGGCTCGATGCTCCATTCGTGGTTGCAGATAGGTTGCTCTGAAAATGATGTCAAGTGAGGACATTGATTGCACAACTAATTCATAACTCACTATGCAAAAGCACAAAATAAGACTGCGGTAATAATAAGGGTGATGAATGAATAAAATCTGAAGTTTATCGAGTCTTATGAGTCTCCTTTTTTATAGTTCTTTTCCAAAGGAAAAGTGTTTTAATTTGTAGAAGTAGGGATCCTCCAAAAAGTTTGTTGGTGGCCTGATATTGTTTTTAGAAATCCCTTGAACATTAGCTTTCCCGTCGGGTTTTTACATACATGAACTGATTAAAAAAATCTTTCCTTATCGGAATCCGCATAAGCAATGATTCCTAGTTTCATATTTTTGGGAAAATAGATGACCATCAACTGTTCCTCTCAGATATCTAAATATTCGTTTCAATTGACGCCAATGAGATTCTGTATAATTTTCCTAAAAACTACTGTAATAGTTGATTGATATTCGGTCGAGTTCCATGCATCAGATACATCAGGCAACCGATGATTTCTCTGTAAGGTTTCGATCCGCTTATGTAGTTCTCTTGATCTATGTTTTCAGCGGACAGTTTCAGTTCCATAAGTGTATTGCACAGTTTGCAATCGATCATTGCAAATCGTTCAATTAATCTTCTTCTTGTGTAATCCAATTGATCCAGATACATTCCTGTTTCGTTTCTTCTAATTTTGATTCGTAAGAAACTTTGTAGAGGGCCCAAATTCTTCATTGAGAAACGTTTTCCTAGCTTGTCTTTTAATTCTTCGATCTTAGCTTGTTGATTACTTGAAATAATCAATATCAACATATAGAAGCAAATAACTGCAGACATGCTTCTGCAGCTCAAAGAATAGGCATGCGTTGTATTTTGATTGTATCAAATCAATACTTTTTATAAATTCGGCATTCCAAATGCATGAAGATTGCTTTCACCCATAAAGTATTTTAATTAACTTACAAATTCTTGTTGTACCGTTGTTGTTTCCATCAGGTTGCTTCATATATTTCCTCTTTGAAATTTCCATGCAGAAATGCATTTTTTACGTTCAATTGTTCTGCTAAAAGATTTTGATTATTAATAATAGACAGCAGGATATATACTGTTATCATCTTTGCAACTGGGGCGTAAGTTTTCGAGTAGTCAAATCCTTTTGTTTAATTAAAAATTGATTTATATTATATTTAAAAATGTAAATGTTTTTTGATATATGTTTTTAGATATAAAATACTGCCGATATTTCCGCGGCAAAATAATTTTGCTAGAATGACTAGTGCCCAACTGCTCGAAAAATCGCTGGAGTCTACAACATGCGTAATTGTAGTTTGCTGAGGAAGACAAATGATCCACTCCGACGCGAGAGAGTTAGCGTACGGCAACAGGCGTTGGCCACAAAGAAGCGCCTCTTGGTTCGCCCTAGGGCACACCGAGCCGACTCATTCGCTTGATCTCCATTGCCATTATGATATTAATGAAATGTCGCTAAAAAGGTGTGATTGCTGGGTAACATGAAGCTATAGGGTAGGAGAAGAGATAGATGTTAAGCCTACGTAAAATGGTCTTACCCGATATGGTACGCACACGTCTGTGATTATGCCACTGCCATAGAGATTTTGTTGTAGCTGTTTCCGTTGATGTTGTCACCATCGTATTTTGTCGTTATTGTCACTATCAACATCGTCACAATATGTCGTCATCGTCGGCTATCGAGATTTTCGCTATCATTTTTGATAATATAATTTTAATTTTTTTAACAGACATTTTTAATCAATTGCTTCTAATACTCCCTCCTCTATCTTTATTATTTTTTATTTAAAATTGTGAATAAGAGATTCCATTTTTGATCATATATATACTAAATGAAGATAATATAGCACTATAGGACCTAATATTTGCTCTTTTTATTGGAAATGCAAACTGATTCCAAGATGAAAGGCTACTGTCCTTTCTCGCTCAAAAGACAAAATCGGTTTAAGCTGCAAGGCTAACGACTTCTGAACCCTTTGTTGAATGGCTATGTGTTTGTATCTATGTTTTTTTTGTGAGCTATCCTGGACCAAATGGATTACTATTTAGGTTTTTTGCAGATTCTATTCTTTATGATTTGTTACTAAAATTGTTGTCAGTGTAAAATTTTTTCAGCATTATTTTATTAATAATTTTTTGTATTGTGTCACCAATCGATTTGTTGTGTCTTCCGGCACGCGCGTGTAAAAGTAAGAAAGAAGAGAGATAAAGGAGATAAACATAGACCACAGAAACCAGAGGAATGGAACTCGCGGGGAGGGAAAAAGAAAGAAAGGGAGAGAGAGAGAGAGAAAGAGAGATGAGAGAAAAGAGGACATGCTTGAAAAAAGATGGGAGAAAGAGACTCTCTTTCTCTCTCTTTCTTTCATACGGGGATAACGTGACCAGCGCCCACGCTGGTGACGTCATCCAACGAACGTCGGTTGTGGTACTGGCGATGAATACGTTGATGTTCAAACATTCGGAGCACTGAGAAAGAGGAAAGATTGACGAGACAGAGACACTATCGTATCCCGAGGAAGGAAACGTAGAACCGGTCGTCGTTGGTACCAAGGGGAGGGATAGTCAAATGGAGAGAGGACACCAGCGAGATGTACCGGGTTTGGATGAGGAAACTAAGGTACACGCCCGCGCACAAGAAAGAGAGAAGACATCTTTGCACGGAGGGCGGCGGGGGAAAGGAATGGAGATTGCAGACCACGCGGTAAAGACGAATGGTCCGGAACCCGTGGAGGAAACGGGGGCGAGACAAGAGCGAGCAGAATTTTCCGAGAGAGGAAGCTAAACGAAGAGGGGAGGAAGGGGAGAAAGAGGGAGAGCTGTTTCGCAAAGACAATCACTGTCAACAGTAGCAGGAGTAATTACGGGGTAATGTCGACGACACACGTGACACTGTTAAATCTTCGTCATCGCCGGCCACGAATCGAACGCGAATGGCGCACGAGACGACATTAGCCGCCTCGCGATCACGTTCTCCTTGCTTTTTCTCATGAATGTTGCACGCGCAAACGTGTGAGCGCATTCTCCAGGCTCATACCCGACAGCTTCGTGCGCGAGCCACGCTTCATTAGTCTAGCGCGGGCCATCGTGAACCCCTTTAGTTGCCTCGCTATACTTCGCCTTGTCACGTCTTGCCTCACCTCTTCTCGTCTCACCGCATCTCGCCTTGCCACGCTTCTTTGCCATTGGCCATCGGCTATCGGATCAACGAGACCGAAGAGAAACTAGATGTGAGTGAGTCTAAGTGTGATAATAGAAACCGACATGTGAAGCAATTGACGCCGGACACCCTGTATATAGTATTCCTAAAACATGTAGAGTAAAAGATGAGAGAGAAGACACTTTTCGTGTAAATATATAACAAAACTATCGAATAAATGTATTAAAAACTGTATTAGATTGTTATTGTGTTATTATTTATATAATTTCAACTTTGATCGCGTGTGTACAAATTTATTAATTGATTTTCTTTTTTAATTTTTTTTTGTTTCTAGTAAAATCATGATTTTAGTGTTATATATCTGATCTATGAATAAAAAAATTTTTTAAAACATTGTACAATACATATTGTTGTGCCTCGAGGGGAGGCACTGGAAATATTGGGATTTCGCCACCAAAGGCCCTGAGGACCGGGTTGGGAGCCGGTGTATTGAAATTGCTATATATTTTCGTGTGAATAAAGCAGTTTTATTCTTCTATCTTGAGTCACTTTCTTTTGCCGGTCGTTCCCCTTCACAATTGTGCGTATCACAGTCTAGGGTTACATCGGCGCGAATTGGATATCGCAGTCACGGTCGTGAGATCAGCTGAGGCTTCGTTCGCGTAATAATTCGTGTCGCGGCTAGACTTACGATTCCTTGAGTTAGGTTGATCGCGGTAACTGTTCGATATTAATTGATAATAACGACTGCCCGATATAATTTGATAGTGTTGACTGCCCGCCGCGTATTCGCGGTGATATCTTTTTATTGCCTCCTGTTTGATTGATTTTTTGGAGGGGATCCCTTAGCGACATGACCATATATGGTTGTGTCGCTCGAATCGTTAAGTCAAAATGCAAATTGAGATCGTTCGATCGAAATTCCTTGCATTTCCGGGTGGTTCGATTCTTTTCGCAATCGCTTAGCCTCGGCGCGAGGCTCGCTTCGTCAGCGTTTCTTGTAGCGCTGGTAACCTTATACGCCTTTCGCAATATCTCGCTAATTCGTGTTAGGAAATATCTCTTTAAGCTATTTAATATTAATAATAATTCGATTATAGCCATTTGGGCTATAACAATATGAACTATTCTTAAACCTAAAAAGATTACCTTTCTAAAAAAAAGGTACAAAAAAGCGCCAAATGAAGAAGTCTCGCCATGTAAAAAAGTATTACACAAAACTCTATCATTTTTTTAATTAAAAAAATACTACAAAATAATATTATTTAATTCTATACAAAACAGTGTTATTTTAATTGTACAAAATAAATGTTTTAATTTTTTTTTTAAATAAATATAAAAAAATTTTGCCAAATCAATTTGACAATTCAAATTATACTACCAAATTAATTTTTTTATGATTATTTAAATAGAAACATTTTAACCAATAATATTGTTGTACAAATTGTTTAAATTTTTTACAAAAATATTGATATCAAAAAATTGCGCCAAATAAAAATTTGCTAGAAAATTAATGTTTTTATTATTAAAAAAACATTTTTATTAAAAAAATTATTATTCAAATTAGTTGTTTTAATTTTCTAGAAAAATAATGATTTCAAAAAATATTACGCCAACTGAATAAAAATTTATAATAAATTTATTTCTTTTATTATTTTCAATATTATATACTTCCAATAAAAGAGAAAAGTTAATATATAAAACAAATAACAAAACTAAAAATGTAAACAGAAATAAAAAATTAAAAATTTATACAAAAAATTAAAAATTAAAAACTTATGCAAAAATTAAAAATTCAAAAATCAAAAAATACAAAATTAAAAAAAAAATTGTATTTAAAAATCTTAGCGCTGCTAAACTGAGCAATATATTAATTATATAAAATCCATTACTCCGTATATTTACGTTGTAATTATTGATATAATAATATTTAATTTAAGTTAATTATTTGTTACTTTAAGATACATTATAGTTATTAATTTTGAAACTTAGCAGCGCCAAGATTTTTAAATAAAATTTTTTTGATTTTTGAATTTTGTATTTTTTGATTTTTGAATTTTTGCATAAGTTTTTAATTTTTAATTTTTTATATAAATTTTTAATTTTTTTGTTTACATTTTTAGTTTTGTTTTTTGTTTTATATATTAACTTTTCTCTTTTATTGGAAGTAATATTGAAAATAATAAAATAAATAAATTTATTATAAATTTTTATTTAATTGATACGTAATATTTTTTGAAATCACTATTTTTCTAGAAAATTAAAACAACTAATTTGGAAAATAATTTTTTTAATAAAAATGTTTTTTTAATAATAAAAACATTAATTTTCTAGCAAATTTTTATTTGGCGCAATTTTTTGATATCAATATTTTTGTAAAAAATTTAAACAATTAATTTGTACAACAATATTATTGGTTAAAATGTTTCTATTTAAATAATCATTAAAAAATTAATTTGGTAGTATAATTTGGATTGTCAGTTGGCAGAATTTTTTTATATTTATTTTTAAAAAAAATTAAAACATTTATTTTGTACAATTAAAATAACACTGTTTTGTATAGAATTAAATAACATTATTTTGAGGTATTATTATAGGAGATTATTTAGAGGTATTTTTTTAATTAAAAAAATGATAGTTTTTTGTATAACATTTTTTTACATGGTGAGACTTCTTCACTTGGCGCTTTTTTTTAGAAAGGTAATTCTTGTAGGGATAATAATAACAATAATTAGCAATAGGATCAAATATAGACAGATAAATAGATATTTTATTAGTATCCTGAAACCTAATCTCCTCAAGTGTGATACAAAATTACAATATAAATAATAAAGAAATATTTATAAAGCATATATATGTATAATATAGTATATGGGGCATCATTTATAAAGTGATTGTTCGGGAGTCGACCGCGACGCGATCGCCCGAATCTTTTAGATGTAGACGCTCAAAGAACGAGAAGCGATGTGTAACGCGAATTCGTAGATTCACTGGAGGATAAAGAATTTGTAATAATTACTTACATGAAGAAGTTTTAATAACTCTTTATTGCTTAATACTGGGCACGAGCGACGGCACGTGGTCCGCGACTCCGATCGGAAATTTTGATAATGTCCGTTAATGCGCTGTCTTTCTCCGCTATTTGGAAATCTTGAAGGATTTCTTGCTAGAAAGTCTCGCAATAGCGGAAATCTTGCACGCGGCCGTCGGACGGATTTCAACGCGAGGCAGAGGACATTCGCAATGCGGATAACAAGCGTCGGCTCTCGGACTCCACTTCCTTGACAAATCACAAATATAAAGCGAATTATAGTGAGTAAGAATTGACGCATTTCTCACAATAAATTTTATGCTCGATCGCACGCGAGAATGTCAGTTGAGAAGTGCACAACAAGAATGACGAAAGCGTATACGACACAAGCGAATTAAATTATAAAGATTGCAAAAAACTCGCGAGAACGCGTACAAAACATGTGCAAAATTGCGAACAGCAACGCGAAAGAGATATATACTTGAGTGTATCGACCAGTTCGGTTCGTCGTCCGATTGACTAACGACCGACTGACTAACGACTGTTAAAACTCGTGATCTGCCGATTTCAATAAAGGGAATTTTTCGACATCGAATGTTCGAGAATCCAGATGTTGTCACATTTTTTCATCGTAACGATCACGCACGGATAACCGCGACACTGTTCGCTTTCGTTCGTGTTTTGATTTCGAGGATTATAGCTCAAATTTATCGGCGACGTTGGTCGTGGAGAATAATCGGTTAAATTTTATATTTGAATATTTCAATTTTGAACAGTGATGCACTCAAATTTTCAAAGTTTTCTGATAATGCTGAAATTTACATAAATTGTCTTATCAAGTCTTATCAAAAATAAAATTATTGCCCACTATCTATTTTTTTTTAAATCAGAGTCTATTGAAACTTATTAGCGTTTGAAGTTGGACGCGACAACCCAAATAATAAAAATTCAAATTTCTGTTAATAAAGAGCCCGTTGGTCGCGGACCAAAAAGTTTGGGAAACGATTTTACTTTTGATAGGACTACAATTTGTGTAAATTTCAGCATGATTGGGAAACTTTGAAAATTTTAATGAATCACTTCATAAATAATGTCCCCCATATAAATTGTTATGCATATACAAAGTCTCACAACTTTCGTATAATACTTTATTAGCATGTTCTAGAGGTAAAATAGAGCCAAAAATTTTAATAGAAAAAAAATTTTAGAGCTGCAATAGTTTTTGAGTTATAAGCGATCAAAGTTTGACATCGCATAAAACTCGCGCGCTCAGGCCCGTAATTACACTTACGCGTATCAATTTGTCATTATCATCTGTTATTAAATTTTTCAAGGTGATATTGATTTTATTGCACAGCTTTTATTAGTCATTTCCTTTATGTATGTATGTATTATACCTCCATCATATATTATGGCGATAGGCAAACATTAATAAATTATAAATCTTATACGGAAAACATTTAATTATTATTATTATTATTATTGTTATTATTATTATTATTTTTTTTTTGCGTTTCGAAAAAAATAAAATAATTTATTAAAACCACAAAGGCGTAATACACACGTACATGGAACAGGAAAAACAAAATCTGCTGTACAATAAAATCAATATCACCTGACTTGAAAAAATCGGCACAATTACAATAATTACTACCCTCTATTGAAAGCTCGTTTTTGAAGACATTTTTGACAAAGAACATGAAAAAAATAATAAAAAAAATTTTTAACCTATAGTTACCGAGATATGCAATTTTAAAGTTTCACAGTTTTAATGCTCTTTCTGTTATAAAATAAAATTTATTTACATTGCATTTGTGTAAAGCAGACATGAAAAAAGTGTCTGTTTATATTTCCAAGCACGAAACTTCTTGGGTTTTTTCACTTTCCACACAAATCGAGGTTCAACTCAAATCTTTGTATTGATAAGTGTTGTTTATATATTTTTTTGATAAATATAAAGTAGAAAATTATGAAACTCATGTGGAATCTCATTTTTCATTAAAAATTATATGCGTGGAGTTAGTATGTTCCGCCCCACCCTACAGGGAGGCTCTACTTCCGAAAGATATAACCTAATCCTATTTCTGATTTAAAACTAAAATTTGGTTTGGGTTAGATTATATCTTTCAGAAGTGGAGCCTCTCCCTCCCCCCAGGCTTGGATGGACGGAACTCACTGTATCCATGCATATTTTTACTTTACAAAAAGCAAAGCCAGGTTCATCCCATAATTGTTGTATGGATAGGAAAGTATATGCGTGGACGCAGTGGGTTTCGTTCTTTTTACGCGGGGCTCCACTTCCGAAAGATATAACCTAACCCAAATCTATTTCTGATTTAAAATTTGGTTTTTTGTGGTTATGATCAAAAAATGTAAACAACGCAATACATTGGTAGTACATACGATTTTAAGTTACACATAGAAGATATTCGCGACTGTGATCTTCAGAACATAGGTCAAGGTCAAGGTCATTGGGTTCATTTTTGTAAAATTTTATCATCATGTCCAATACATTAAAATGATATATTTTGGAAATTATTGATCGGAAAATTTTTTTTTCTTGTCAAAAATGCTTTCACAAACGACCTTTCAAACAGGAGTAGTTATCGTAATCATCCCAAAAAATCAATAATAGATGACAGATCGGTACGCGTGTAAATGTAGTTATGGACCTAAGCGCGCAAGTTTTACGTGATATAATTGACAAATTTGGATCGCTTATAACTCAAAAACTATTGAGGCCTCAAAATTTTTAAATTAGAATTTTTGGCTTTATTTTATCTCTAGAACACGCTGTTAAAATATTATACGGAAGTTGTGAGACACCCTGTATATGCTTTATAAATATTTCTTTATTATTTATATTGTAATTTTGCATTACACTTGAAAAGATTAGTTCTCAAGACATCAATAAAATATCTATTTATCTATCTATGTTTGATCCTATTTATTAAATAATAAAGACATCTTTCATCTACTATTAGAGCAAGTGGATGTGTATGATCTGAGAGGAGAAAAAATGAAGAATTTTGGGATTTCTCTATTAAAAACACTTGCAAAAAATTAATTTCTCCAAAAAACTAGGGAATGATGCAATAAAAGATACATTTAGTCATACATGCTGAGCGATGGCTACTTAACCTTCAGAGGCTGAGAACTCTCGAATTGTCCGAGCAGTAAAAATTTCCGAACGCTAATCAGCGAACAATGTACACGTATTGATATTTAATAATACTCGGCTTGTGCTCGATTGCGATAAAAAATTAATATCGGAGGACGATGTAACATCTGTAACATCTATTCAAAAGAAAATTAATATAAGATCATATTTTTCTTTCCAATTATCCTTTCTTCGATACTTTATAACTATTTACTTACTAATCTGCGTATGTACTTAATTTTATACTTATTTTATACTTTATTTTATGATTTATTAAATGCATTATATTTCACATTATCATTTTACAATATCATTCGACTGTTCATAAAATTTTTTTGTACTTAAATTTATATTTAATTAAAGTATCAAATTCTTTTATAGAGAACGATACCTCAGCGGTCTCGATAAATTGGAGTATGCGGCTGAGCAAATTTCTCAGATGCGTATTGTACTGACAGAACTCAAGCCACAATTAGAAGCATCAGCAAAGGAAACGGCAGAGACAATGGAGCAAATAGAAACAGAGGAAGCAAGCGTCAAACGAGCAACAATTCTTGTAAAGAGAGACGAAAATATTGCAAAAGCGCAAGCCGAAGTTGCCAAGCAATTGAAAACGGAGTGCGAAGCGGATCTAGCTGAAGTTCTGCCAGCTTTGGATGACGCAATAGGTTAAATTATTTATTTGTTTAAAGTGTGTGTGTGTGTGAGGAAAAAAGGTATATATCTATGTATATAGAATATCATATTTTACATGATTATTAAATTATTTCCTTTATTTTTAACATGTTACGTTCTCCCTGACCCAGAGAAAGATGGGTTGAGGAACGGGCGTAACTATATTTCCAAAGTCGAACGCCTCGAAGCGTATAATTTGAGTCAAGCAAATTGAAGCTCGAAAAACAACCGTAAGAGTCACTGTGACGTTGCTTTTTTGAACGTTCGCGTTTGATGATTCCTTTTAGTAAAAGAATCTTTCTTTTACACGGGATTAAAACCTGTGTTTCTGGACAAAGGATAAGAGAGATAGATTTGAATAAAAGGGTGTTATCAATTCTCTTATAGAAAATGTAGCAAATATAAAACAAAAAACTCGAAGGACTCGAAGTAAAAATTTGTGAAAATGGTGACTCATTGCGTGGTACATACTTCATGATTCATCTGGGCAAGGCTCTGGGCAAAACCCTCCAGTGTCTAAATATATTGGTAAAATTGTAAGCAAGGCAAAGCAACATGCTGGACAGAGTAACAAGCGAAGCAAAGTCCTCGTTTTCATTCCCCTGCTTCTTGCGGGCGATGAAACTTGATCATGTATCCCGGGCAAGTGCGACAAGCGATGTGACTATAGGTGGTAGTAAGTTATTTACCCATTATTGTAGACAAATGAAATCGGGGCGCAAAATGACTTCTATGTTCTCGCTCCGCGAATAGCTACTGTTGATGAATACTGGCAATAGCAGTATCGATTACTAAATCTAATCGCGAGATCTATTAAGAACATGCTAAATCGCGATCCATCGACGTTTTGCAATAGCAAACTATATTTTAACGCAACTAAAAATACTACATCTAATAAATCTATCAACAAATGTTAATATAATTATTTACAAAAAGCGATGAACCTATCAAAATACAATATATTTTTATTGATTTAATTGCATCCTTCTGATGAATTGCTAATTGGCAAAGGATACAATTTCACCAGAAAATGTATTAAAGAATCCGCGGTTCTCATTGTGGTGACCCACAAAATCGATTCAGTTGTAACTCTATTATCCGTCTACTATCCATCCTCGTTTTCATTGTAAAAAAGAGACATTTTCATTTTTTATTAAGACCAATGAACTTTCTTGTATTAGATCATTCGAAGTTAGCTATTTTGATCAGTGCTGCAGATAGCATTCACCATGCATTCACCATGCTTCCAAAACTGTTGGTGCATCAATTGCCATCGATCGAGTTTATTCAGCACATTCTAAGTCAGAATAAGGAATAATGGGTTCTAAGATAAGGAAATGTCCTATAATTGGTTCCAAGATAAGGAAATGCCCTTGCAAAAGTACTTCAAGACCGTTTTGAATCAGAATTGGTAGGACATAGAGGCCGGGAATTCACGATTGCTTCGATATGATAAAATAGTGCTAAATTCTTTAACAATTAAAAGTTGAGGTCCCACAACACGTTTGAGATGGGTTTTCATCGATCTTTACCAAAGGCCTTCAAAATGAGGCGTAAAGAAAGGGTAAAAGACTATTTTATCTTTTCTTGTTGCGAAGCTGCCTGCATGCAATTAACGAACTCTCGATAAGTTCTAACAAAATTAGTGCTATAATCACTATACAATAACGAACAATGACTGTTTAGCATTGAGGAGCCTTAGCGCAAATAGAAATGATATCTATCGATAATGAAAATGCAAGTTCCAAATAAATAGCTTTAATAAAGCGTGAAGTAAACTTTGTTAGACAAACGTAAACTTTATTCGGAATTGCTCTTCGAGATCGGCGATTGTAAATTAAAAATGATCCAACATAATCAACACCAATGCGAAGAATTTTGTCTGGCGTACGAATTCCAAAGGCAGATTCATTATGAACGGCTGCATTGTATATGGATTCGCTCGAAAACATTGATAGCAGTGTGCTAAACAACGTTTGATGGCCTAATGAATTCCTAAAATCCAGAAGTTTTATAACAAATGACAATGTAACAACGCACAACGCCTCGAATGCAAATGTCAGGTGGATGTTCTCAATTATGAGCTCCGTGAGCCGATGCTTACTAGATAGTAATACTGAGTGTTTGGCTTCGTCCGACATTGAAAAATGTGTTAGTCTACCACATCTTGTGGATTCCACTTGGATATAAGAAAGGGGAGCTTGCGTATTGCTTTAGAGCAATTCTGTTTATGTTTCAATCGATTAATGTTAATTTTTCGCGAAACAACAAAGTTGAACAAGTTTTAATAGTAGCAAAACGGATTCAACTTGGTCCACACTATCAGTTTTTGAAAACAAATTTGATCTAGAGAGATTAATGAAACGTAAACAATAAGCAAATGTTTAAATATTTTTACCTGTTGAGGAGAATTTAGTAAGAAGTGAATCGATAGTCGCTGTGGAAATTAAGGTTGAAGATTTCTCTTCATTTTCTGGAAAGCTATTGAATTTAATTATCATTTCTTAGATAGGTTCGAAATCCATGAGCCACGCAAGGCCAGTTCATCATATCGGATAATTCTTGCGGAAATAAATCCGTCGAGCAACAGTCAGCTGAGTTCGATTCAGTTTTACTCTCTGACAAGAGATTTCTGTATTCGACTGGATGCAGGCAATTACGCACGAAAGTCCACATCTAACGTGTGGAGACGAATCTGACCAAGCATATATTGTATCGATGACAACTTCGTTTCAGAAAATATTTAAATTTTGAATATACAATAGCAAGTCCGAGACCAAAGCTGCCGCACAGAATTCAAGTTTCGGCAAAAATGATTTTAAGCGAGATTATCTTTGATTTGGCACTAAGCATTTATCTCTTAAGCATCACTATATTATTGGTAGTAACAATTCTAATATAAACAACGGATCCGTAATCTTGTTCACTTGCGTTGCAAGTCCCATATTTGTTATTTAACTATGCTCTTTATTGCAATAATACAAGGTATACGGATTAAGACTAACGCAAATATATCTGATTTATATTTTTCCCATTGAGAACATACTTTTGAAGAAGATTTATCATTAAATTACATTTAATTTTAAAATCCATAGATGTTGTATCAATCGTTTGGTCGCGAACCCGAGTAGTGTCAAAAAGTCTAATGGTGCGAGTTAATTCAGAAAGCCTAAAAGATGCGAGCTAATTTAGAAAGAATTATGCGTTTAGTGCATTCTCTTTCTAATGGATTGACTTTAAATCTAAAGTTATTCGATTGAGAATACCAATAAAGTCCCAAAATCTTGAGAAATTGATTTTCCGTTGATTCGAACGGTAGCAACGAGCAATTATAGAGCTCGAATTCGAGGTCTGATAAAATAACTGATTACTAGTCCATTTTCTAAATTCGAAACTCGCATTCCTAAGCGACAACTGTAATTGTTTCTGAAGCTCACAGACTTTTTCTATTAAATGAATTCTCATTACATCGTCCACGTAAAGTGACGATTTTTATACAGCCGAAGTTAAGGGGATCCATAAGGTTTACCGATCAAAACACGAATATTAAGTTAAAGGATTTAATCTTTTTGTTTATTATAGATATCGACAAATTTCCATAATTCAAATATACATAATAACGTAGCGTTAGATATGATTTCATAAAAAAAGTGAAAAAAAGTTACAAAATTACAGTTTTGTTATCGGTTTCTCCGGTCAACATTTACTTAATAGAAAAGATTTGTAATCTACACGTGCCTAATTAATAAATCACGAACTCGGTATTTCATCAAAGAATATCTGTGAACTTAGAGAAATGAATTTAGAAGCTTTGTAAAAAAGATAATGTAATCTAAAATTTTTGTGCACATGTGTATGTGCGAAATCGAGGCTCAAGAGTAAAACAGAGCAATAGATTAGTTGCGTGATGTTGCGATAGATAGAGCTGCAATCTGTGACAAAGACAGACATAATCGTACTATCTTCTCTTTCATGTGTGTAGAGCAAAATACATGTATGCAAAGTACGCATACACTAACATTATTGCAATTTCTCTGTCTTTCTTTTTCAATTATACATTTTGTCTCTTTCTAATCGCTCACTATGTATTACGTATCTCACTATGTATTACGTATCTCTTCATGCTCCTCGCATATTCACTTATACGTTCACTTGCGCTTCTTTCTCTCTCTCTCTCTCTCTCTCTCTCTCTCTCTCTCTCTCTCTCTCTCTCTCTCTTCTTTTGTTCATTTATTATTCTTTCATTCCCATT
>JBCEZX010000045.1:908792-921149 GCA_039654345.1 Cataglyphis cursor | reverse complement strand
TATAAACATTAGATTATTACAATATTATTATTATTATTATTATTATTATTATTATTATTATTATTATTATTATTATTCACATTAGATTTAGATTAGATATTACTTTATTATATATATTACATCTCTACGCTTCCCTTGCTCACACTACCATTTCTACCTATCTGCTCACCGTTCTACCTATTCTCTACTCCCAGCTCTCTGTCACTCTCTGTCCACCACATGATTTCCCTCTTTTCCTCTTATTTCTCTAACCTCTATCTCTACTGCCTTTTTCTCGCTTCCCTGTTTCTATCCCTTTTTACCATTGCCTTCACTTATACTTCTCTACATACACCTCACTCCACTCTTTTCATTCTCACCTTCTCTTTTTTTTCTTTCTTCTTCTCTTTTTTCACTAGCCTTTCTTCTACTTTTTAATTCACCGACAACGGAATTTCGCATAAACGCACATGTTTCTCAAAAAATAAAACTTCTTTATTATTTATTAATACTATTATACACATGTAGAACTTAAGTAAAATTAAATATAACTAAATATATTAATAAATTATAATGTAAAGAGAACCATAGTTTATATATTTTCTTCTGCTTCAACTCGATTACTTCTTAAAAATAACAAATTTCGTAGCAAATCTTTTCTTTCTTGCTGGATCTTATTGCTATCGTCGATGGATGTCTTTAATTCCATTATAGCTTTGATGCGTCTTTCCTCGATATCGAGTTGTTTTTTTCTTATATTGTAAAGTGAACTCATCCGCGTTGATTTTTCTGACCCTCTCAAATGAGGGTGTTATATTAAATGAATCTAAAATACCTGAGGAAGAACGGGAAAAACTAGATATTTCAAGAGGTATTGAAGGTGTTGAGGAAGCAGGAATGACAGGATTGGCAAGATTGGCATGGATTGGCTGAAATGGTGATATTGATAAGGTAGATGAAGTTCAAAAATTATAAAAATTGTAAAACCCGTATCAGGATACGCATTGAAGATTGAAATTATAATTTCAAAATTGAAATTTGACCAATCAAGGCAAAGAAATTTTAATTCCTTTTTTTCTGATTAGTCAAATTCCAATTTTTAATCTTTAATTTTGCGTAGTCTGATACAGGCTTTAGAGAAATCAGAAAAAGATATATTAAAGTGGTTACTTCATGATTTTCTTGACAAGATACACTTGCTGTTATATCTTTGTCTGTTTGCATCGATGAAGGTGTTGAACAGTTAATCGTCATGTCATTGGCAAATATATCTTCAAAAGTTTCAAAATATTCCCACGAAATTCGTCCTCGACCGGTGCTAAATTTTTTATTATAATCTTTTATATTTTTGTATGATTTTTTTCATGTTATGCATTTTTCTATCCAGAAGGTCTTTATTTAAATTCGTGTAACCATTTGTTTTCATAACTTAAAGAATTTCTGCCCATAACAATTTTTTTTTTTAATTTAGGATTTCGGAAACTGTCTTTACGGTCTAAACAACTGTTTAAAAATAATTTCGTTGATTTGTCCATGAAAAATTTTTCTTTTCATAATCTACAATTATACAAAAAATTTATAAAAGAAATATTTTATTAATAATTTAATCTAATAATAAATAGTGGATTAAACAAAGATGATTTACATACCAGTACATGTACTATCAGTAGTTTCATCTAAAATTGAAACCAATTCTGATGCAGTTGTAGCATTTGCTAAATATTGCGTTAGAAAATCTGTATCTGAAAAAGAAATATTGCTAAGTTACGTTATTTATTCAGTATCATCATTTATCAATATATAAATAAATAAACAAAGTTTAGCGCAGAGAGAGAAAAAAGATTTATAATAATATTATTATAATTATGTTATTATTATATTATATTATTATATTATATTATTATTAAATTATAATTATATTATATATTATGTGTATTTATCTGATTGTAATCTTGAATGGATCTCTTCTGTATCAGTGATACTATATTGTGCATCATTAATTGTATAATTTACACTATACATTTCATTTCCGGTATTTTTAAAATTCATTATCTTTGAGTTAGGTTTTTCAAATTCAAATTATGGTTAAGCTGTCATGTGTGCCGCCATATTGTTTTACAACATGGTGCGCTTAGGTAGCAGAGAAAAGTTAGATGGAAAAAATGGGGTCCACTCCTTAAACATGTTGAGTAGTGGTAACTGAGCGGAGTGCGTTCAGCAAACACTCACTCAACAGTTGTACAACAGTTGTGTCTGCTGAACGCACCCATCTACTATCGCAATCTGCAGCAGTGCACGCGTCATTGTCTTCGCGTTACAAAAATACACCGAACAATTTTCACAATCTCCTTGGCTTCGCAGTTATATCGAACTTAATACGCAATTTCGAACACTTGCAAAAAATGATTTTGAGAAAAATTTATACAAATTAATGAATAATGCGGTATTTGGCAAAACGATGAAAATGTGTGCAATCACCTTACTGTTAAGCTCGTGACACATTGGGACAGAAGACACGGTGCAGAGACAATGATCGTGAAACCAAATTTTCACAGTAGAAGCGTGTTTTCGGAGAATTTGATCGCCATCGAATTGCGCAAATTTAAGGTGAAATTCAATAAACCAATCTACGATGGTATGTGTATGCTCGATATATCCAAGCCATGCTTGTATGAATTTCATCACGATTACATGGTACCATTATATCGAGAGAAATGTAAAGTCATGTTCACCGATACCGACAATCTCATATATCACATCGAGTGCCATGATGTGTTTGAGAATATAAAGCGCAAAGTCGACAGATTCGATACTAGCGATTATACTAGTGGACAATGCGTACGGTATACCGCTTGCGAATAAAAAGATACCGGTTTAATGAAGGATGAAAATAATGATTTAATAATGACTGAATTTGTCGGGCTTAGAGCAAAAATGTATGCGCTGCGTGTTGATGATAAAAAAGAAACGAAAAAGGTTAAAAGGTGTCAAAAGTAACGTCGTCGCGAGAACGATAACGTTTGACGATTACACGCGGTGTTTGAATGAAGAAATTGAAATGACGCGTTAACAATCTTGTATTAAATAAAAATTACGCGAATTACATGCTATTTGCGAAACAAAAATTGCTCTAAGTCCGTACGATGATAAGCGGTATATCGTATCCGAAACCACCGATATGCTACCGTGGGAACATTACAAAATATCATTGTAAATAAAAATTATGTATATTTATTAGAAATAAAATTATATTTATTGTAAATAAAATTTATAATTTTTGTTAAGTATACATTTATATTTAAAAGTAGAATATTTTTAATATTGTGTATAAAATATCTTTAATTATTGTTAATATTTTTGTAATATATTATTTTTATGTATCCAAGAGTTGTGTGATGCATCAAATTCCAGTCATTTCACATAAACCTCATCGCCCTTTTTGCGTATCACCTTTTTCACGAGATGTGACAGGATTAGCAACGTGATGTAACTCATACTCGTAAAATCCTCCGGCGATGGGATTTCCGCGTGAATCTTTGAGAATATAAGTCACTGGATTAATTTTCTGTACTTTGACAATCTTAAATACTTCGGTGGTCCAATTTGGTGTGTAACCTTTGTCAAAGACCGTCTTGAATTTACGCGTACTGAATCGTCTACTTAAAATCTTACCGGAGCCGCAATCTTTACATTGCTATATACAGTATTTAAAAGTTTATCGGCGATCGCGGGAGTTACATCGATTGGGGGGCCTCATACCAATGCGATGTTTTCGCGCATTGAACTCTCCAACGAGCTGAGATAACGCATTGATCCACTTATAATTTCCATTAAACGTAAATATTTTCCACATTTTGTTCTTTAACGTTCGGTTGAATCGTTCCATGACTGATGCTTTCATAATAGAATACGTAATGATTAATATTATGTATATAATATTATGTATGTCTTCATAAGTTTTTGCACATTTGCATTGTAAAATTCTTTTCCTCTGTCGGTTTGAAAATTTTTATGGCATCTTCTATTGTCTCGAATTATCGTTGCAATCGTTTCCGACATTTCGTTTTCACTCTTACTCTTGAGCGGTACAGTCCACACATATTTGCTGAACACATCGATAACTGTGAGTATATAATTATAGCCTTTGTTGAATCTTGCATATGGACGCATCTCGACCACGTCCGCCTGCCATAGATCGTCGTATCCGCGTACTATGACACGTCTTCGCGGAAAATTTTTTCTCGCAGGAGCATGCAATTCTTCCACGAGTAGCTGTTTTTCAGATGTCTTCCGTAATATATTTGATCGAGGCATAACTTATAATAAAAATAATTTCACTACGTATAGTTATTTATGTATCTTTCGTTCCCTGCTTTGAATCAAATGTAATCTGCGTTGAATCAGGTATAATCTGCGCGCGCTGCATATCGAAGCATCTCATTCATCATTACTCGTAGCGTCTGCACATTCGTTATTATTTTTTTCTCAAATTCTTTTTGGCAATCTTACAAAAATTTGATACTCATTTCCACGTATTGTTTGTTTGCGGCATCAGTATCATCTTCCGGTTGCGCTACGCGTCGTATCTTGCGCGACCTTACGTCAAAGACGGAGGCTATCTGACACAGAGCGTTATCGCGCACGTAATTTTTTAGTAATGCATTCCGTTGATAATATGAATTGTTCGATGTTTCCAACGATAATCTAAATTTATTAATCGACATTTCGATATCAACAATAACGACAGATTGACTCGTTTCGCCGATGCGTTGTTTAATTTATAATAAGACCAGCTTCACGAAGTACTTCGATAATTGACGAATATTTCATTGTCGTGAGCATTGTTGTCAGTTTGACGTGAAGCTTCCAACAATCGCAAGCGATCTACCAATTTGTTGGGATCATTCCAATGCACGTAATCGATATTATTATCGTTTAACGTCTTAGCGTGCGGTATGTTTATACCTCTTCCAGTTTTTTCTCGGAGATTAATGGCGCAATTATAAATTTATACTTGTATCCCTTGTTACCTCCTAATCCTGGCATATACTTATTACCATCGCGTTTATGCGCATTTGTTGCCAATAATATACTTTTGTATTTATACATATCAGCTTCAGTGTATACGGCATCGTCGGCAGTCTCAAAATCAACTCGTAGAGGACCTGTTGTTTCAACATTTTTTATTCCACCGATAATTATATTGTTATCTTTATCCACATCAAAAAATTTATTACCAATCATCATTCCTTCATTGCAAAATTGAACACCGTATACATAATCCATTTTGGTATTTTTATCTTGACTCATAATAGCTCCCATATATTTTTGCCCAAATGGATCAAAGTGATCGCGCAATGTATTTTTACTTACGGACGTTTGCAATAAATGTTGAACCGACGTCAGAAGCGTTTCAGGCATGGTTTCGAAAATTTCATTCACAGATGGAGACGGTCTTTCGTGCAATATTTGACTTGGTTGGACTACATCTTTTATCGGAGTAGAAGTAACAACATTCGATAATTGTTTCATTCGCTTACGTTTCGATTGATTCGGAGTACAAGTTATTAGCAAATCGTTCAATGATATATTTGATCGTGATCGCTTTGTTCCGTACTTTGACTCTTTTTTCTCATACTTTTCTTCGGGTATACTCATTGGCTCAATTTTTGCTTCATTAGATTTCATATTTAATTTTCGATAAGCTGTTTTAGAAGTTCGGTAATTGGTTTAAAGTGTCTCTCCAATGCGACGTCTTCATCCATTTGACTAGTTCTTAAAGAACGTAAATATTTTTTGCGGATTGATTCGCTTGTTTTCGCAATATCTCTCGCAATCTTCTCGCGATTGTCACATGTTTGGATGAAAATTTTTAGACATTGCTGGATCAATGTGTCAATAGCGACTAACATTTATGGTATTGCAAAATCATTAAATCCTTTTCTACATCGTCCATTAGTCTGTAAACTGTCTTTGTCAATCACTACGAATCCATACTTGTGTTGCCAATATTTGTGACAGAAGGCGCGAAAATTATCGTAAGACGTGTCAGTAATTACGTGATTGTTGTATACATGCTTCAAGTTTGTATCATCTTGTTTAAATAAAATTAATAAATTTGCATTGCCGCGTATAACATGCTTGGATATCTTGGCATACGTTTGACAAAAATAGAAACAGTCGACATTCGAGTGTCGACTCATTGCAAAGTACTCTCTTCGTATCTTGCTTATCGTACGCTACGTCATCAAAGATAAAAATGGAATTTGGAAGCGCCTCGTTTGACGGAATGACATCACTATTATTGGAGAATGTAAAATAGCCAATTTCATCAATCGGTGATAACAAATTTTCCAAATATCGATATTTCGATATTCGGTTGTTGAAGCGATATCGAGTATACGTACACGTTCTCAAAACGTACACCGTGTGGACTTTCTATTAAACTTATCAACACGTTAGTCTTACCGCAGTTCGAATGACCGCAAAAGATACCGCGTATAGTAATCGTAGTATGTTTCCATGCTTGCGTATTTCTTTCTCGAACATTAGTCGTATTTTATTATCAAAATTTGTCACATTGATTATCGTCGCTTGTCGCACGAACCGCATGTTTGCTCTCGCGAAGCAGTTTTGGAAAATGTGTTATGAGGAGCCCTTTAGAGGTGCATCGAGTCGAAATCGCACATTATCGAAAATGTTTCTATCGATTAACAGCGATATTCTTGACCTTACCACCGAGTAGTTACAATTTATTCAAAAGAATGTTTTATTACGAGACTTTGGTAGCTACGTGGAACAATTATGGGACAAACTTCCCGAACATATAAAGGCTGATTCAGAAGTTCAACGATATCATAGATGCATGCGACATTATAATCAATCGTGGCAACAAACGCATATCGACGATCCAGCACCGCTGAACAAATTGTAGTGAATGTCAGCGAAAACTATAAGAGGTAGAGGTCTGTTAAATCGTGCGATAAACGCACTTTTTATCGAATTAAATATTTCCGGCTATCAATTTTGCGGACCTGAAACTCATTTAGAAACACGATTGGCTAAGGGCGAAGTATCAATCCATTGAATGCTGCGTGTCGCGATCACGACGATAGCTTATTCTCGAAGCAACGATTTCGGCGAACGACACGTTGCGGATAACATACTCGCTACGAAAATGCGAAAGCGTATTACCGCGAGAGATTCGACTCTTGGCGAAAAAGCAGCTGCTACGGCTGTTTGGACGGCTATGAAAGCAAAGACAAAATTCGATGAGTATAAAAACAAAAAATCATCGATAAAGAAAAAGACTGTGAAAAAATGAATACTTCCTGTAGCGAAGCGCGGTGGTATCTTGCCAATTTTACCATTATTGGGAGTTCTCGGTTCTTTGGCTGGCGGAACAGCGGGAGTTGCTAAGGCAGTAAATGATAGTAAGGCTGCGCAACGTCAGCTTGAAGAAATGCAACGTCATAATCACACCATGGAAGATCATGGACTTTATTTCGCTCTATACAAGCGTGGACAAGGGTTCTCAACAACGGTTAAGAAAAAAAACGTAAAAAAAAGATAAAAATGCCTGCCGGTGTAACAATCAATGTGCAATTGCAGTAACTTGCAAGACGGATGTTATAACCCAAATAGCTATAACCGAATTATTATTAATATTAAATAGCTTAAAGAGATATTTCTTAACATGAGTTAGCGAGATATTGCGAAAGCCGAATAACGTTATCAGCGCTACACGAAACGCTGACGAAGCGAGCCACGCGCCGAGGCTAAGCGATTGCGAAAAGGATCGAACCACCCGGAAATGCAAGGAATTTCGATCGAACGATCTCAATTTGCATTTCGACCTAACGATTCGAGCGACACAACCATATATGGTCATGTCGCTAAGGGATCTCTTCCAAAAATCAATCAAACAGGAGGCAATAAAAAGATACCACCGCGAATACGCGGCGGGCAGTCATCACTATGAAGTTATAATGGGCAGTCATTATCTTCGATTAATCGAACAGTTACCGCGATCAACCTAACTCAAGTCTAGCCGCGACACGAATTATTACGCGAACGAAGCCACAGCTGATCTCGCGACCGTAACCGCGATATCCGATTCGCGCCGACATAACCCTATACCGTGATACGCACAACTGTGAAGGGGAACGACCAGCAAAAAGAAAGCGACTCAATATAGAAGAATAAAACTAAATTTATTCAACACGAAAATATATAGTTTTCCAATTAACCGGCTCCTCACCCTGTCCTCGGCTCCTAAGCCTTTGGTAGCTAAATCCCAAAAAATTCCAGTGCCTCTCCGCGAGGCACAACACGTATACCATTCTTTAGAGGTGTTTTCATGCGCAATAATTTACCGACGGTGTATGACGAAACATATCGTCCATTTGGATGACATCGATAGTCCTGGTACTCATTGGGTAACGCATGCAAAGAGGGAGAATCGCTCTATATATTTCGATAGTTTTGGCAATCTTTGACCGTCTATAGAATTAGTGCAATATTTTGGACAGAATGTGGTGAATATAGAATACAATCATACGTCCTATCAAAATTATTATCAAAGTATTTTTGGACAATTATGTCTACGATTTTTTCAAATGATAGATTTGAATTTAAAGCCTGCCAATTCACCATTACGGCTCAGTATTCATTCAACATGTCACTGACACTTACATTAACTGGCAAGAGTAGCGTTCTTACTGTAAATTATTTTCCGGCTATAGATTTAAATGATGACGATTATGAGCTTGGTTTTACCAACGAATTTTAAAATTTATCATACGATACCGAACGCGAATTCTTGGAATAATAAATTTTACTTTGATAACGACGACAAAGAAATTACGATTCCCGAAGGCTCATACGAATTACACGCTATAAATGAGTATTTCCTACGTAAAATTTTACAATATCGACGCATAGTTGGTTCCAATATTATTAGTGACGAAGATATTGTGCAAAATGAAAATGATATCGAAGTACATGGTGAATATCCAATTATGCTTCGCGCTTCATAATACGTTAAAGAGCGAAATCAAATGTATCTATAGAATAAATTTTAGTAAACCAGAAAACGTAGGATCGTTGTTGAGATTCTCAACGAATCGTATATTGCAACTTTGGAAATGGCATGAATCGGATGTACCGATAAATATTATTAACGTAAATATTATTCGTATAGAATGCAGTGTAACCACTGGCGCGTACAACAATGACAAATGCGTACACATGCAATACATGAATTTTCATCGAGCATGCCGCCAGAATATAAGATATCGAAAACGCCAGCATAGATCATTTACCTACCGATCGTCGCAAAAAGCAGTACTGATTTAACGATACGTATTGTTGATCAACAGGAACGATTACTCGATTTTTGAGAAGAAGAAATTACCGTAAGATTGCATATACAGCGACGACAGAAATAATAGCGTGTGATAAATGAAATGCTCGTGTTGAACGAAAGCACGGAGCAAACGAGACAATATCTTTACGAGGGACAAATCTTACGAAGGACAATATTTTTGCGAGAAGGCGAGTAACTGCGATATCGGGTGACAATAATCAGATATCTACTAAAAAGAAGCTCAACGCGTTGAGTCGCGAATTTTTGAAATCATTGGGATTTGTTGTACGAAATACTTAACAATATGATTGGCATCTTGAATATCGAAAACGAGCCGATCTTTGACGATTGCATCGTCAAGATTGAAACTCATACGTACAATCCATACGCCAACGCAACGCTTGGATATAACGATGAGATACAGACATCGATACAACTTCAAGATTTGTACACATTACCATATGAAAACTTTCTATATGTTGAAGGAAAGTTGACGGTGCATAAAATGGATAAAAGGGCAAGGGTGGTAATGGGAAACAATTGTGTCGCGTTTATGTTTGATGAACTTCGATATGAACTCGATGGTGGAGATTGACCGCAACAAAAACGTTGGAATAACTTCTACGATTAAAAACTATGTCTCTCTAACAACCGAGAAAGGTAAAATTTCGGAGGATGCAGCGTGGAATTTGCCACATAATGCTGTCATTGCTAACTTTAAGTTTTGCGTGCCGCTAAATATACTATTGGGATTTTGCGAAGATTATAAACAAATTGTGATGAATGCTCGCCACGAATTAATTCTGATACGTTCGCGCAACGATAACAATTGCATATTTGGTTCTGCTTCGACGGAAGTTGAGATAGAATTATTCAAAATACAATGACGTATACCCCATGTAATATTGAACGAGATCATATATCAATAAATTATCATTGCTACGAGCGTTGGAAAGCGGCCGATACTTGAAGATGAGTTTTCAATCATCTATACGAATTTCCTTTGCTGCACAACACAACCAAGCATTCATGGACCGTAAAAGCTGCCTTATAGCTGGAGAAGCCGCGATACGATCTTTGCACTGCAGACTGGCAGAAAAAATGCTGTGTCAAAAGATATCGCCACATTCGACGACTGCAAATTGACCAACGTTAAACTTTATCTAAACTCAGCATTTTATCCCTACGATGATTTAAATTTGAATTTTGATAAAAATAGATTTGCCCTCTTGTTTGATATGTACTCACGTTTTCACAAATCTTATTATGGATGCGATATTGATGATGATTTATTACCCGCCATAAAATTCCTACATTACGGTCCTCTCGCGGTTATTGATTGCTCGCAACAAAATAAGTCTATTAATAATTCCGTGGATGTGAGAATAGAATTTGAGTGCAAAGAAGATATATCACCAAATACTATCTCCTATTGTCTGATCCTGCACGATCGCGTTGTTGAATATTGCCTATTGACCAACGCGGTCCGTAAAATTACCTAGATTAGCAAATATCTCCTCCAATGTTAAAAATATGAAGATTGAGATTCTTGACAATCGATAGCAGTCGTACATCATTCTTACAATCATACAGTAATATTTTCATCATGATCGTGCCGATGTTTGTGGATCTACAAGTATTTATTATTGGAAGAAACTTTATCGTGAAAGAAGTAGCGATACTGAGAAATGGATATGTTCTCTCACACTACATTTTTCCCGTACCATGACGTGTGCTTACAAAATCTGAGAGATCTCAAGCTTCATGGCTAATTGGACATCATCATGGACTTCAATGGGAAGATGGAAACATTCCATACAGCATAGCTAAACGTTTAATTATGATTGCTGTGATGGGTGCGACGGAAGATAAAGATTCCTCAATCTATATGTTAAAGGACGCGAGAAAAGAGAATGGTTGGCCGATATACTTGGCGATGCGAGAAACGATGTTATTATTGAAACCTTGGGTGCGGACTATGAAGATATCGTTTCGTTAAATAAATTAGATGTTACCAACTATGCGTTGAAAAACATTTAAAAAATTGCGCAAACTGTATTTAAAATATTCAATTGGTGGATGAATCATCATAAGGATTCACATAAACATTATTTAGAATAAACTATTGTTTAAATATATTTTTTGTTCTCTCTTTTATTATTTTCTTTTCTTCTTTCTTATCCCAGTATGCTAGTATTAAATTTCAGTACGTGACAATAGCGTCAGTCGCCTTATCAGAATATCGATTTTACATTTCATGTGTGTAGAAACTTTAAATATTAATTTCAGTATTGCATAAATAATTTATCGTTTGATTATCCTTGCATAACCGCTCAAAATGGTTTGATAATCGTTCAACATGATTCAAAGTAGTTCGATAATCGTTTAATAACCGTTCGATAGTTCAATGTGGTTCAATAATCGTTCAAAGTGGTTCGATGGTGGTTCAAAGTGATTCGATAGTCGTTTGATAGTCATTCAATAGCCGTTAGATAGTCGTTTAATAGTCGTTTAATATGGTTCATAATCGTTCAATAATCGTTCAAAGTGGTTCGATTGTCGTTCAATAGTCGTTCAAAACTATTCCATTGTGCTTTGCGTTATATAATAATATATTATTTGAAAGACTTTAACTGCAGAGAATTGTCTGTGAAAACATGCTAACTTTTGTCTTTTTATTATGCTGAAGGTAAGCGTTCTTTGTAAAGTGATACATCCCCTACTTTAAATTGTTTAACCGAGATCGTATCTACTCTGTTGTGGCTATCATAACGTGCCTGACAGTCTGGCAAATTAAAGTGTGTCTGTAAAGTATATTGCCAATCAAAATGCCATCTTAATAGAATTGGTTTTGTGTCGCGGGCGGTGGGCAGAAGAATTAGTACAGAGACTGATAAGAGTTTTATTAAATCTGGTTGTGTTTCAAAGAGTAAGTAATATTTGTTTTATATTAACTAATCTCGGATTAAACATGAGAATATTGATCATTTCTTATTAATTATTTATAATAC
>JBCEZX010000045.1:896011-908692 GCA_039654345.1 Cataglyphis cursor | reverse complement strand
TATGTTCTCTCACACTACATTTTTGCAAGTCCCGTACCATGGCGTGTGCTTACGAAATCTGAAAGATCTCAAGCTTCATGGCTAATTGGGCATCATCATGGACTTCAATGGGAAGATGGAAACGTTCCATACAGTATGACTAAACATTTAATTACGATTGCTGTGGTGAGTGTGACGGAAGATGAAGATTCCTCAATCGTACATGTTAAAGGGCGCGAGAAAAGAGAATGGCTGACCGATATACTTGGCGATGAAACGATGTTAATATTGAGACCTTGGATACGGATTATGCAGATATCGCTTCGTTAAATAAATTAGATGTTACCAATACTAAGTGTTGTGAAAAACATTTAAAGAATTGCGTTTTACAAAATGTATTTAAAATATTCAATTGGTGGATGAATCATCATAAGGATTCACATAAACATTATTTAGAATAAACTATTATTAAAATATATTTTTGTTCTTTCTTTTATTCTCTCCTTTTCCTCTTTCTTATCCCAGTATGCGAGTATTAAATTTCAGTACGTGACAAAAGCGTCAATCGCCTTACCAGAATATAGATGTTATATTTCATAGGTGTAGACTTTAAATATTAGTTTGAATGTTATATAATTAATTTATCGTTTGATTATCTTTTCATAACCGCTCAAAATGGTTCGATAGTCGTTGAATAGCCGTTCGATAGTCGTTCAACAGTCGTTCAATGTGGTTCAACGAGGTTCAATAAATGTTCAATAGCTGTTCAAAGTGATTCATTAGTCGTTAAAAGTGGTTCGATTGTCGTTCAATAATCGTTCGATAGCCGTTTGATAGCCATTTGATAGCCGTTCAATAGTCGTTCAAAGTAGTTCAATAATCGTTCAATGTGGTTCAATAGAACGACTATTAAAAAAAAAAAGGCGTTCCACTGTGCTTTGGATTATATAATAATATATTATTTAAAAACCTTTAACTGCAGAGAGTTGTCTGTAAAAATATGCTAACTTTTGTCTTCTTATCATGCAGAAGGTAAGCGTTCTTTATAAAGTGATACATCCCCTACTCTAAAATGTTTTATCGAGATCGTGTTTATACCATTGTGTCCGTCATAACGTGCCTGACAGTCAAAAGTCTAACAAATTAAAGTGGTGTGTCTATATTAAAATGCTATCTTTAATAGAATTGGTTTTGTGTCGCGGGCGGTGGAACGCAGCATGGTGGGCAGAAGAGTTAGTGCAGAAACTGATAAGAGTTTTATTAAATCTGGTTGTGTTCCAAAGAGTAAGTAATATTTATTTTATATTAACTTATCTTGGATTAAACATGAGAATATTGATCATTTCTTATTAATTATTTATAATACATATTATAATTTGATTTATAGTATCAATATACGTGGGATATCGAAATTCCCGGTTTTATTAATATTGAACACCGACAAGATATTTGGAGAGAGCTGCGGCATGCGCGGATAACGAGCGAAGACGTATGGGAAAACAACGGCGCGGATGGCCTCCATTTTGATTTGAGGCGTTTGTTTAGGCTCAAACCCTACGAGGAAGACGAAGTAGAAGAACCTTGGGACGAGCCTCCGAGCAAGAGATCGAAAAATTAATTGTAAGCTATTTTTATCTATTTTTAAAATTATATTTAATTTACTATTATAATAAAATTTGATTTCTTTGTCTGTTTCAGATGGAGCGTCAACTTGCTATAATTATAATACTTATTATTATTATTATTATTATTATTATTATTAATATTATTATTATTATATATTTTTATTTTTTTTATTTTTATATATTTTTAATTTTTATTTTTTAACACACACATTTTATATGTATTTTACACACACGTAAATTTTTATATAAATAAATATTATTATTAATATTAAAATTGTTAATTATTTCTGCGCCTCTTTCTTTCCTTTTTGTACCACTATCTTTCTCTGTCTTTCCCACATGCATGCGAACGTCATCCTTTTCTGTGCGCTATCCTCGCCTTGCGACCATCGCATCATCCACATGCAGATCATTAGCGCTATCCTATTCCAACACATTGCTAATGCCTCGCGCTATTGTTCTCCCACATGTATGAGATCATTATCGCTATGCTTCTCCCATACATTGCGGACGCTTCGCGCTATCCTTCTCATACTCGCGCGCGGTTTCCCTCTTCTTCCCGCGGACCCCTTGTCGATCGGTCGCGCCGCGTCCCCCTCCCCCTCCACGGACTCCTTGTCAATCAATCGCACCGCGGTCCCCCTGCATGACGTTGTACCCCCGCGGTTTTCCCTCGGCCTGCATCCCCCCTCAAAGGATCTGGGTTAGAACCGGCCCTATATCACTACTTGTGAGGACCAATATGTTCGGGAGTCGAACGTGACGCGATCGCCCGAATCATTATATATGACGTCCTATTGGTACCGGAAATGACGTTCAATACCAAATTCCTACTGTGAAGCACGGTGGAGGAAGTGTGATGGTTTGGGGAGTTTTCTCTGCGCAAGAAGTTGGTCTATTGATCGAAATCAACGGAAATATGAACGCTGCTATTTACAAGGACATTTTAGAAAAAAATTTGTTAACATATGCTGAAGAAACAATGCCGCAGGATGGATATTTCAGCAGGATAAAGATTTCAAACACACATCAAAGGTGTTAAAACAATGGTTTTCTGCTTCAAATGTGAGAGTTTTAAGCTGGCCATCTCAATCACAGACTTGAACCGAATTGAATACTTGTGGAAAACGCTAGATTGTCAAGTTCGAAATCATACATATTTAAATAAAGTCGCATTATTCAAATCGTTGAAGGAAGAATGAGCTAAAATTCCAAAATTCTGCGTGCATTAATCGGTTGAGTCAATGCCACATCATTGTGCGGCTGTTGTCGCTGAAAAGAGTATGGCTACAAAATATTGACACTAAAATATAATTTAAACTAGAGTATATTATAGAGAGTATATTATAGAATATTATAGAATATGTAGACTAATAACTTTCCTTATAGTACAAAATGGAAATCGGAAACTTTTGCACATGTAAATATAATAATTATAATAGTAAATATTTTCATGAATATAAATAATATTTTTTTATTATATTATTTTGTTTCCTATGTTATACTTGCACCTGATAGTGGTAAAACTTTCATTAGGCTTTTCTTTAATAAATAAATTTTATTAGGTTTTTCTTTAATAAATAAATTTTATTAGGCTTTTCTTTAATAAATAAATAAATTAGAGTGACAAAATATCATTGGCCGGAAACTTTTGCTCGCCACTGTATGTGTCTAGTTTTTTGGAAGTGGACTTTTCCGCAGGCAGGAGCAGAATGCACTGCCTCCTCGCAAACACTTTTTAATGCGAAGTGAGATTTACAACCCACATGGGTTTACAACTTTCCACGCAAAACGAGATTTCATATGGATCTATCATTTTTTACGCAAAAGAAGTTCAACTCAAACCTAAATGCTGTCTTATATAATTTTTTGGTAAATATGCATAAAGTGGAATGTATATTTCGCCCCCTCTGCGGGGGGGGCTTCAATATAAAAAAAACTAGACACATAAGTTTGCATTGAACCTCTTTGCATGATATAACAATAAATAAAAAATTGTTTTTTACTTTTTTCTAAGGTCTTTGAAGTTAACTTTAATAATATTTTTTGTTAATAAGTTTTTAACGGTTTGAGTACGCCACTTAAATCAAGATCAAGGTCACTCAGGACGATGACGTTGACAACATATGTCAAGATGAAGGTCATCCGTTAGGTTTCCTTCATGCATATTTACCGACTGAAATATGAAATGAAGTCATCCATTTTCTGTCAAGCGATATATTAAAATAAACTAATGAATTTATTTCCTTTGCTAATATATTTTAAGCAACCACACTTTTGTAGAATTCTGTTGTTCTTTTCTTTAACTTTCTTAAATTCTCTATTATAATAAATTTATTATTTCATCTTGTTAGCCTGCAGCATATTAATTTTGCACCACATGTTGTGTTTGTCTTCATTTCACAGCCGTCCCATGTTTATCTCGTACGTCCAGCTTGTACTCTATTCATTAGGCCGAGTTTGCCAAATCTGTCATCGCCTAATTATCGAGTTTTGTGTTAAAAGAAAATATCGTTTTGTGTTAAGAGAAATTATTCTGTGCAAAACGGAATTGATGCATATGCGTCTGGCGCTCGACTTCTTCCCGCGTTTGTAATCAACGGCGGCGATATCTTTATTTTTTGACTTGTGTCCGAGCATCCGACGCTATGTATAGAATCCTATATTATTTTTTTTCTTTTCTTGCACAACGTGTCAAGAGTCTGGTCTGTATACGTTTTCGGATCGCTACCATTTGCCATTCGAAGGATACGGCAGCGGATAATGTTGCACTATATATATATATATAAACAATTATTGCGAAAATTGCAAAATGATAAAGGATTTTTAGTTTAATACTGTGCTTTATTTGCTCACGTCGTTTAAGTTGCTTTGGAACACTTTGTATATTATCAAAAACACGATGCTGAGTAACTTTCAAAAAGTTTTAGCCGTCGCTCGTTATTTATTATAAAAAGTTATTAATAAAATAAGTTTAATGAATGTAACTCTTTGACACAATGTTTAATACCACATTTAAGAAAGAATATTATGTATGTGTACACGCGATTGTGTTAAAATAAAAATCGCACAGTTTATCATATTTGAGTATAATAAAGACAATCAAAGCCGGTTGTTATAGTTCTTTGTTTGTACACATCGTGCTAGCGACAATTCTACGTTACTCTACATTACTCCAAGTACAAAATACAATGTTAAAATTTACAGCGCTCTGTTATAAAAACAAGCATTCTGCTTTAGAGTGGGAAACATTGATTCTAAAATCAATATATTCAGCATAATGTCTTAATATTCTCTGTCGATATTGTTATCGATAAGTTTGTCGTTTGTATCAAGCACAATTTTCTCACGAATATGTTAAATACTCTAACGCTTGTGTTATTCGTTTTATAAAAATAAATTCTCGATAAAAAAAATGTTGGTAATCCCGGCAGAATGAAGGTGACGAACCGAACTCTTGTCGTGACCCGACAAATTTTTTAATATTAAACAATAGAAAGTAGAACTGAAAAGATTAGGAAAGAAAAAATTAAGAAAATTATGAAAGCAGAACATTAAATGTTAAAATAAAGAACGCCGCATAAGGAAAATTAAATTGAGAAATTAAATTAAGAAAAAAACATTAACAATAGCAAGAATGAAAATTAGCCAAGTTCTCGGAAGCTGAGTAAGCAACTGATAAGATAGAGCATAATAGATGATCCGGTCAGGGTTATCACACTCCTTCCACCCTAATTAATTATTATTTAAGCCAAATTCGAAATGTACCAAGGCTCGCTCATTCACTCACTCGCTATTGCTCAGTATTATAATGCATTATTTATTTAATTAAATTATTGTACGTATCACCCAATCACTCTAACTACAAATCGTGACAAGTATACAAAGTGACGATAAATGGATTTATTTTTTATCAAAAGTCCGAGAGTGTTTTATTTAAAGCGTAGACCTTAATTTTTTTGGGGTATAGATCCTCAAAAACCATTAAGGGCATAGCACCCTTTGCTGTTTCACCACATGGTGGACATAAATCCGCAGATGTAAAATTAAGCATGAATTGGATATATCTAAATCTATTGTACATGATGTTCTACGATTTATAAAATATCATCCATATCATGTGATACTTGCACAGACTTTAAGTAAGGAATATATGAAAAATTGATTGCGTTTTTACACTAGGCCATGCAATAATTGGAAGAACGATCAAATATTTTCTAAAATGCCTTTTTTAAACTCTCGAAGTTAGGCTTATACGCCGATAACCTTAACATATGTTATCAAGGAGTTCTTCTGAGTAATTCTCCGCAAGAATTAAGTGGCGTACGGCATTAGTTTAGAAAATGGCAAATTAAAATTTTATATGTGGAACACCGCCACCCTACTTTCCCATTCACACAACAATTGTAGGATAGAATTCGCTTCCTGTTGTATAAAGTATATGCGTGGGCACAGTGAGTTCTGCCCCTTCCCTTATGAGAGGGGACAGACACTTCTAAGAGATATAACCTAACTCAAACCTATTTCTAATTCAAAATTAAAATTTGATTTGAGTTAGGTTATATCTTCCGGAAGTGGACCCTCCCCTCCACCTGTAGAGGGGGCAAAATACACTCTGCCCAAATATATATTTTACAACAAGAAGCAAGTTCTACCCTACAACTGTTATGCAAATGAAAAAATGTATGCGTGGACGCAGTGGATCCGCCGCCCCTTCCGGGGTGCTCCACTTCCGGAAGATATAATCTATCCCAAACCAAATTTTAGTTTTAAACCAGAAATAGGTTTGGGTTATGTTATATTTTTTTGAAGTGGAACCCACCCATGAGGGAAGGTGGAACCCACTGTGACTACGCATGTACTTTGCAAGACGAAATGAAGTTCACACTTTAATGCTTTATAACTTTTGAACGGATTATGATATGATTATGGTATTGCTACTTTTTCAAGATCAGAGTCATTTAAAACCATAACCTTGACAACATATTCCAAAGTCAAAATCACACATGAAGTTGTCTTCTTTCTATATAATTATTGTTGTATCTTCTAAACTAACTGGCCGTCCGCCACTTAATTCTTGCGGAGTATTATTCAGAAGAACCTTCTTGACAACATATGTCAAAGTCAAAGTCATCGGCGTATAAGCCCTACTTTAAGAGTTTTACCTTCTTTAATAATAAAGCTACAATTTATAGCACTGAAATGTGAAACTGTCACAATTGTCATTATTGATCAGTTATATGTAAATCTCTATTGAACACGACAGATTTAAGTAGCAGCACTAATGCAATCTTAATGTAAAATTGTTGAGAGATGACAAAGGTCACCATTTTTTAATCAAACGATCAATGATGTTAAATATTTAAATTTTTTGCAGAATGACGCCACTTTTTTTAGAAAATATATTTTAGTAATAAGTAGAAGACATAACATAGTTTTAACAAGATGGTGCACCTCCATATTATGCACAAATAATATAGAATTATCTTAATATTCTATTTCAAAATTGATAGATCGGGATTGAGGTAAATTTATAAAATGGCCAGCTATATCGCTATATCCAGGCCAGCTATACCCAATTTTATGATCAATATTTTTGTAATATTTGTAGAACTATGTCAAAGACATTGTTTACAGTCAGAGATGGGAATTAATTGCAACTTTCAATTTGATTTTTATATTAACCAACTGTTCCTTCTTTGCCACTCACATGTAGCAACGTTGCTGAACGAGCGTAACTAAGATACGCAACTCAGCTTCAGAAACATCATGAATATAATGAGATCATCTCCCTTAGATGCATTTCTTCCTCTCTCATTAAAATTAAAAAAAAAATATTTCATATATTTTATTAATAATCGAAATTATATAGTCCATATTATTAATTAATTAACATATATATTTAGTAATGATTAAAAATTTTTATAATACTTTAAAATATAACAAGAACTTTTAATTGTCCACAAAAAATATATACGTTAATTAATTAATAATACAACATAATTAATTAATAAGAAAACTTAATTTTAATTATTAATAAAATATGTAAAATTTTTTTCTTTTAATTTTTACTGAGAAGAAGAAATACAGAATACATAGAGGAATATAATCTCATTGCATTTGTGACGTTTCTGCGATTAATTGTGAATATCGCGCATTTTAGTTATGCACGTCCGGCAATTTGTGAGAGCGAAAAGGAGCAGTGGGCATTAGTCACAAAAATTAGGCTGAAAGTTGCAACTAATTCCCATCTCTAGTTTAGAACGAAGAACATTACAAAATATGCGAATGCACATTGTAAATGCAATCAAAGTAATTCTCCAGGAAGTTCTTCCACGCGTGTGCACGCACATATATACACATACACATATAACACATATAGGATGCTTATCAGACTCATTACATCTCCACGTGCATTCTGGATAACAGTAAAAATGATGAATGAATCAGACACATTATGACTTAAAAATATGACAAAATCTATTTCAAGGTCATAACATATGGTAAAGTTGAGCTTATCATATGTTATGATCTTGAAATAGATTTTATGAGTCTTGAAACAGGATACCTTCTTTCAATAGCTCAAAATATTATGTGCCATTTTAAAAAGAAAATCTCGTAAATTTGAAAATTTTAATTTTGTTAAAATTTTGCACACATACAAAGGGTCAATAGATGAATTGAGAAATTTTCAATTGTGGCCCAAAAATAATTCTAAGGTATGAAAAGATTCCTCATATAAAACGCCTTTTTCTTCGATATATCTCAAAAGTTATTCAAGATATTAAAAAATATTTTATACAAAAGTTTTATATGGTAAGAACATTTCTATTCAATTAGAGCAATAAAATTTTAAAAAATAATTACTGAAAAGTTTTTTCAAAAATCTTAAAAAATTATTATTTTTTTTTAAATTTTATTAATGTGGTTAAAGAAGCGTTTTTACCATGAAACTTTTGTATAAAACATTTTTTAATGTCTCAAATAATTTTCGAGAAAAGCAAAAAAATCGATTTACATATAAAGATTGATTTAATCCTTTAGAACTGTTTTTTAGACAGCAACTGCATTTTTTAAATTTATTTATTTACCTCTCCCCTCCCCTATATGGTAAAATTCTTCAAAATCACAATTTTCGGGTTTGCATAGTTCCCTCAAATAAATGTAATCCGAAATATAAAGTGGTGGGGAATGATGTCACTATACTTATAGGGAGCTTGCTTCCCATATACCCCACAAGTTTTATTTGAACAATTATTTCCTAATACTTACTTTTTACAAATTATTAAATGTATCATTGTATTTCATACATTTTGTATATTGCTATTGTGTATTAATTTTAATTCTATATTATATTATTTAGTACAATATTACATTACATTTTTTTTCTAAATAATGCAAATAATTATATTTTATTATATTTTTGTAAAAATAAATAAGAAAATTTTTTTTTAATTAATAAATGAATAAATATTATTTTTAGGTAATTTCAACGCATCAGTCTAAGGAAAAACCCATCGATGGAGCTTATACTTATGGAATGTTTTTAAGCGGAGCCCGATGGGACTTCCAGCGAATGTTGTTGGCCGAAAGCTACCCAAAAATACTGTGGGATCCTATGCCAATTGTATGGATAAAACCCTGTGAAGTGGCACTTATTCTTATTGGAGACCGATATGAGTGTCCGCTTTATATAACATCGGCGCGTTTTGGTGTGCTTAGGACTACAGGACATTCCTCGAATTATATTTTATCAATTTTTATAGACACAGATTATCCTGTGAGCCATTGGATTAAAAGAGGATTAGCCTTACTTTGTCAGTTGGATGATTGAATGTTTACATTTTTATTATTATTAATAAACATATTATATATATAACAACTCTATTTAATTTTAAAAATTAAATTTTTAACACAAAAAAAGAAAATTTTGTCAAATAATCTAATCAGAGTAGATGTTTCTTATAGATTTTTGGTCATAAAAAACAATAGTGAATGGGGTAAATAGCTAATTTTGAGCTTAATGCAGTATTCAGAGCGCAAGCTTTTTATTTTTAAATATTTATTAAATAAAGTAAACGTTTCGGTCCTAAATTTGGACCTTCTTCAGCAGTGTTTTGCGTGTTTTGTAGGCGCATAGTGACCCGTGACTTCAATCAGGTTTTTGCGGCCCAAAAATAATTCTAAGGTATGAAAAGACTCCAGCTCATATTCACTCGCAGATACAAACTGGGCACTGTGGTGGAACTTATCTTGAGAGATATCAGGTTGGCACCGGCTAGATCAATTCTGCAACCCCTTTTGGTTCTATTTTGAAAATCTCGCAAAACGCAAATCTGATACAAAGCAAATCGAATAATGATATAATAATAATAATACAAAGCAAATCGAATACAAATACATCAAAGAATCAATAGTTGAAAATAAGATGTCAGTTTTTTTATGTGTTGTATCGATATAAATCATATCTACGTACTAATTATAGTTGTAATAATTTTAAAATCATCAGCCTTTGATTTTATTAAAACAAGATATTTGTTAGAATATCATTGCAGTTATTGCACATTTAAATGTTGAAGAAAAACAAGCATTCTTACGGATATGCGAAAAATATTATGATATATTTCACGTGGACGGAGAACTACTGAACGTAATGGTAGAGCACGAGATAAACACGCGCGCCAATACTTCGTCGGTGAGACCGTATCGCCTTCCGGAAAAGCAGAGAAGATGGAAGTAAATAAACAAGTGTTAAAAGATCAAATTATCCGGACTAGCACAAGTCAATGAAATGCACCACTTACTAGTGGTACCAAAAAAGGCGGATGCATCTGGAAAACCTAAGAGCTCCAAGTAGTAATAGACTTCCGGAAGCTGAATGATTTAAAGATGGGCGACTCATTTCCACTGCTCAACATTACAGATATTACAGATATATTGGACCAGTTAGAAAACGCCAAATATTTGACTACTTTAGATTTGGCTATCACCAGATACCGATGACCGAACGAGATAAGAATAAAACTGCATTTTCAACGCCCTGCTGTTGCGCCTCGCGGGGAGGCACTGGATTTTTCAGGATAACCACTAAGGCTTGGGAGCCGAGGACCGGATTGAGAGCCGGCAAATGGGGGAGCGATATGTCTCTTGATTTTTGAATAAACTATTTTTTATTTCTTAATATTAAGTCGCTTCCTTTTTCTTGTCGTCCTCCTTCACAGCTGTGCGTATCACAATATAGGGTTACGTCGGTGCGAGTCTGATATCTCGGTTACGGTCGCGAGATCAGCTGTGACTTCGTTCGAATAACAATTCGTGTCGCGACTAGGCTAACGATTCCTTGAGTTAGGTTGATCGCGATAACTGTCCGATGTTAATAATGACTGCCTGATATAAATTGATAGTTATAACTGCCCGCCGCGTATCCGCGGTGGTAACTTTTATTGCCTCCTGTTTGATTGATTTTTTGGAGCGAATTCCTTAGCGACATGATCATATATGGTTGTGTCGCTTGTTTCGAATCGTTAGGCCGAAATGCAAGTTCAGATCGTTCGATCGAAACTCCTTGCATTTCCGGTGGTTCGATCCTTTTCGCAATCGCTTAGCCTCAGCGCGTGACTCGCTTCGTCAGCGTTTCATACAGCACTTGGTAACATTATACGCCTTTCGCGATATCTCGCTAACCCGTGTTAAGAAATATTTCTTTAAGCTATTTAATATTAATAATAATTCGGTTATAGCTATTTGAGCTATAACACTACAAACATTACGAATTTAACAGAATGCCGTTCGGATTGGAAAATGCGCCAGCGATATTCCAGCAACTGATGAATTCAGTTTTGACAGGAATGCAACGACTTAAATACCTGGTTTATTTAGATGACATTGTTATATATGGAGCAAGCCTAGAAGACCAAAATAAACGATTTAAGGAAATATTGCAAAGACTTCGAGAAAATAATTTGAAATTGCAATCGGATAAATGCGAATTCTTACGCAAAGAAATAATTTATTTAGGTCACATTATTTCGGAGAACGGAATATCTCCGGATCTATCAAAACTAACGGCGATAAAAGAATTTCGACGGCAAGATAGTAAAAGATACAATCTTTTATAGGATTAGCCGGATATTACAGAAAGTTTATTGAAGATTTCTCAAAAATAGCTAAACTGTTAACAAAATTAACTAAGAAAACGAAAAAATTTATGTGGACAATGAAGCAGCAAAATGCATTTGAAATTCTGAAGGAAAAATTAATAACAGCGCCAGTGTTAAAGCATCCAGATTTCACGCAAGAACTTTTAGTGACCACCGATGCTTCCGACTATGCAATCGGAGCAGTATTATCACAAGAAAAAATAGATGACGATGACCGGCCAATTGCTTACGCTAACAGAATTTTCACGAGCGGAGCAGAATTATAATACAACAGAAAAAGAATTATTAATAATTGTATGGGCCGTAAAACATTTTAGACCATACCATACGTATACGGGACGAAATTCAAAACCGATCATAAGCCGCTAATATGGCTATTTAATATCAACGATCTCGGATCAAGATTAATCCGATAGAGACTAAAATTAGAAGAATATGATTACGAAATCATTCATAAAACCGGACGAGCGAATGCGAACGCACCGAGCCGCAATGTAATAGGAGGCGCACATGAAACAGAAGAGGAAGAATGAAAAATCCTCGCTATAGAGAAGAAACAAACTCCGATGAAGAGAAAAAATATATGGAGGAAGAAAAGAAACAGATATTATATGAATATCATGATGCACCCACGCTAATCTTTTAAAATTAATATCTCATTAATTATTGTAAATATCGCAAATATTTTTTAATATTGCAGCGACTTCACAATATTTTTTGAAACTCACATATTTGATGTATTTTGAGGCATAAAAAACGAATTTGTTGAAAAGCAGAAGCATAAAAAATTTCTAAATTTAATTTTAATTTGTAACGGTCGCTTTTTCGTGACCGGCTCGGAATATCTCGGTCGGGATCAAAGTTCGGTTCGGGGGAACAAGCAACGAAAATACACGGGTTTTAGAAATAAATAAAAT
>JBCEZX010000045.1:622441-641524 GCA_039654345.1 Cataglyphis cursor | reverse complement strand
CTCTCTCTCTCTCTCTCTCTCTCTCTCTCTCTCTCTCTCTCTCTCTCTCTCTCTCTCTCTCTCTCTCCCCCCTCTCTACCCTATCCTCCTTGTGACTTCCGTTTCTGTTTACAAAAAAACACTCTCATACATTCATAACTCACTCGTCTCTCCTATGATTTCGTTCTCTGTACCTTCCATCAAACCCTTCCCTCTTCTTCCCCCATCTTCCCTCTCTACTCTTCCAGCTCCTTCAACCAAGCCTCCCCCCACCTTCCTCTCCTAAAATTCTTTCTATTTCCTCCATCCAACTTCCATTTTCTTCCCCTCTTCTCCTCCTACACCTCTCCCATACATGCTCCCATGATTCTTCCTCGCCTCTACACAATCTACAACTTCTCTTTTGCTCTTCTTCCCAGTATCTTCCCTCCCTCATCTCGTTACCCAATCTAAATCTAGCTAACCTTCTCCATCTGCTCTCCCCCCATCCTTTCCTCAGGTACTTCGGAATTCCCTCTTCTTTCACTCTCCCATATCATTTATTATATCTGGAGTCCCTAATCTTCTATTCGCTATATGCAGCTCCCTTTCCTTCCTTTCTACTTTCTCCCATGTTTCCCCTTCATCACCTCCTACTTCTCTGATATCCACTTCTCTCATTCGGAAAAACAATTCCCTTTCTCTCTCCCAATCTGATAACCTTGTGCCCCTTGCCGCTCTACTTCTCACCTCATCTCAGACAGTTCAAAGCCAATTCTCCTCCTCTCCCTTCCTCTAATCTTCTTTCGAATCCCCACGCTAACCTACCTGCTCTACCTCTCAACTTGTCCCTCTGCAACTTCTCCCTTACCATATACCCTGGCGTCCTGCTATCCACACCCAACGTCCATCTCAAATACCTCTCCTCCATCCTCTCTATCCCTTGTCTCTCTTTCCATCCCCAAATTTCTACTCCATATCCCATCACCGTCCATACCAATCTGTCGAACAGCCATAATCTTCTGTGAAAAGGAACTTTAAATACAACACAAAATACAGAATACAGAACACAACACATAACTGACAATCTCGTTTCTAAAAAAAAATGGGATTGACAGCGGAAACGTTCGCACGGAATCAAATCCACCGCGAGACTAAGATGGCGGCTCTAAACGCAAAATGTCGGCTGTTGTTTTTCCAATATCTCCCTTAGCGATGCCTTAGGGAATCTCCTAAAGACGGTACAGCACACTACCACAGGCGACACGCAGAAACAAAATAAACAGGGACGGACGTAACAATATAATAATATTTATAAAATAAATATTCATATTTAGCCCGTTGTCAATTACGAATTGTAAAAATATATTTTTATGTTACATTTATATGTAGTTATTCATATCTATTAGGTTATATCTTTTTAGGTCATATCTTTTGTGTATATAAAAATAAAACACGTGCCAAGTGGTATTTGAATGCTCATTCATCAAAGCATTCAACAGAAATAAGCGCAGGAAGAGGGAGCGATCCTGCAAGTTTTTCCCCTGAAAGCGGTCAATGTGATCCTAAAACAAGTACTAAAATGGTGCAAGTTAACAGATGAGCCGAAAAAAAAGTTAAGATACCAAAAATCAAAAATCAAAATAATGCTTATTTGATTTTACGATTCTGAGGAGATTATCTTGAGGGAATTTGTATCAGAAAGAAAAATTATCAACGCCAATTATTATTTAGAGATTATGAAACATCTGCATAAAAGGATTTTGAGAGTTAGATTAAAATTTGAAGAGCTTGGAAATTAGTTTTTTCTGCACAGTGCGTCAACTCATCGATCAACCGTTATACATTTTTTTGGCCTAAAAGACATCGCAATTATTGATTTGCTGCATTCATCTGATTTGCTTCATGCGACTTTTTTTCCCGAAATTCAAAACATATTTTAGAGGAATTCATTTCAATGATGTCTCTAGCATTTAAGCCACCATGAAGAAAGATATTAACACTAAAAAAAGGATCTGAAGAAGTCTTTAGTGAGAATTCTTCTTCTTCTCTACAGAAATTTATTGACATCTACGAGTATTCGTCTTTGTTATATCAAATCTGTTAAAGAATTTTTAAACTTGTAAGTTGACAAACTATGTAAGTTTTAAAAAATATATAAATTCCACAAAATTAAGAACTGGTAAAGTTTGTAAGTTTCTCAAAAGAAATGTTTCTTAAAATTCTCCTCAGAAAAGAACAAAATCCAAAAAATAAGATCCAAATATAGGACACATATGCAACGCATTTGAACATGTCCTTTCTTATCCGAACTCTCAAAAAGATCTTATTTTAAATTAAAAGTATTTTTATAATGTATTGTGTTAATTGTTACAGCAACAGTCTCATTACTTTTTAGACAAATGGTGTTGTTATATTATATTAAATTGTTATATGAATCCTTTGAAATTGATTTTTTAAATATATCTTGACAAAACCGCGAAACTTTGCATCCAGCCATTACCATCTAGAGTATGTTCTATGATTACATTTTTTTCAAAATATTCTGTTCGTAATGTTAGCTTATTATTCTAATCAAAAAATAGTAGACATGCATTTTCTCTATGGTCGTGTCCACAGAAATATAATGAATAATATGATGTTTTCATGCACCAAAATATCTAAATTAAAGAATTTTCTTTTGATATATTAACAAGAATTTATCAAGAAGTTTGCACATGCATTCTTAACTCATATTTTAAGATTCAGATAAAACTCAGGAATCTGCATAAGAAGAATATTTACAGCTATATGTATCCGTTTTTCTCTTTATAAACTGTCCATAAACAATGAACAGGCATTCTCTGCGCAATAGTTCAAAGAGAATGAATCATAATCGAATATTTCAAGACGTTGTTGCGATCCGAGTTTTTCTCGAGGCGTTATCGCGATTCAGAGACGATCTCCAAGGAGTTGTCACAATCCGAGTCAATTCGAAATGTTATCGTGATTCAAAAACGATTTTGAAGCATTATAATATAAAGTAAAATTTATACAAAATTATGAACTTTAAATAAACTACACGAACCACATTCAGTAAACATGAATAGTGTTGATCCAGACTACATAACATTTTGGAAGTTTGTAACACAGGTCTTAATTTTATCAGATTATCCAGTTAGGATATATTTCTTTATTTATATTTATAAGATATATTTTATTATTATTACTTTCTCCCTCAAAATGTGTCGAATCCATTATTTATAGTTAATATTTTATTCAAAAAGACTGCATTTGCAAAAAACGGAATCATATATGGATAAAACATGTGGATTTTTCACATGCAATTATTGAGATAAACCGCCAATATTACTTTTTTAAATTTATGGATAGGTATATTTAGTAATCATTTTATTGAATTAGTTATTTTATCAAATAGGTTTATCATGCGCATTTTGTTACAATTTTTGGATTAATACACTGTTCCAGTACTTTGATGCGTGTGTATCTGTCAAATATTACAAGTGTAGTACGATATACAAATATTACAAATATTACATGTACGATAGAGCTTCAACACATTTCGTATTAAATGTAAGAAATTATTTGAATAAAAAAAAGATGGATTGAACAGGATATATGAACTAATTTTTTACTCTTCTTGATCTCAATTTATATCCGTTAAATTTTTTTTATCGAGATATTTAAATTTATTGTTAGTGTGTTCTTCTCCAAGTGACATATTTAATATATTTTGGTACAAAAGAATGTACTTGTGTAATTGCTGTATTTCCATCGGCACGATTGTACAGAAAATGTAATTGTATATTATGCTATTTCTTGATTAAAGTAAGAAGTCGCTATTACGAATAAAATATTCTCAAAACATGTAATCACAAAATAGATACATATGTCGTCCCTTCATGGCAGTCAGCATTGCATTGATTGAATGAGATTTCAACATCGCTTTGTAGTCATAAACTGTTGTTGTGCCTCGGGGAGGCACGAAGTTTTTTTGGGATATCGTCGGCCACTTAGGCTGGGGAGTAATAAGGAATAATAGTTTTGCTAGAAATTATAGTTCCTTTTACCCTTTTAATAAACTTTTATTTTATTTCTTATACTTGAGTTACTCCCTCTTGCCTTTTGTTCTCTTCAACATATGTGCATATCGTGATGTAGAGTTACGTTGCTGGCGCGAGCCTGATATCACGATTACCATCGCGAGATTAGCTGTTGCTTCTGACTTTATTATAATTCTTTTCGCGACTAAATTAGCGACTGCTCGATTTAGATCAATAACGATAACTGCCCGGTATAATACTAGATTAGTAACTGCCCGCTGCGTATTCGCAGTGGTACCTTTGATTACCTCCTTTGCGATTGATTTGTTGAAAGGAATTCCTTAGCGACATGATCATATAGTCATATAATCATATGTGTCACTCATTTCAACTGGTTATGCCAAAATGCAAGCTAAGATGATTCGATCGAAATTCCTTGCATGGTTCGTTCCTTTTCGCAATAGCCTTCGCGCGTGGCACGCTAAGTTAGCGTCTCGCGCGCTCGTAACATTATACGTCTTCCAAGATATCGAGCTATAATCGGAAGATGTATTAAAAAATACTTCTTTAAAATAAATATTCACTTCTAATTTAATATTTAAAATAATAATTCGAATATAGCTATTATTTGGGCTATAACATCTCTCCCCCATTGAAAAAAGAAAAACGGGGGTACAATGTTTTTTTATTATAGTTATACCCTTCTAATGATTACAGTAGTTTCCCATTTATAATATTTGATATAATCGTTTTTTATTATCTAAAATTATGTGCTTAGACTACGCTTTAAAATCGGTTTTGGGAGTCCATAAGATATTCTTCATCGCATATTTTTACCGATGGTCGCTTTGTTTTCTTCTTTTTGTTCTTTATAATTATGTATTTTCCAATAGCTTTTATAATTATTGTTATTAGTCTGCTCGTTACTATTGGATAGACAAATTGTTTATGAACAAGAAAATTTTATTTGTTAATTTGTAGGTTATTGTTTAATTATTCTAATTTAATTTTTAATTTTATTAATTCCGCTCGGTGTAATGTTATGTCTTTTAATGTGTCGTTGCATCTTATTTTCGTCTTGTAGAAGCTTAATATTTAATTCTAGTAAATGGGTTTCTATATTTACTTCGTATATGGTTTTTGTCGATTGTATCGTCAGGTCTAGCATTGTTTACATTTAGTTATTTACATTTTCCTCTTAATAAAATTCTTCAAGTATTTTTAATGATTCTTTTGCGTTCGGATCCTTTATCGCATTGTGTAGTTATTTGCTGATCGGCATTAATTATGTATAACCAAGTGTGTGGCTATTGTAGTGTAGTTCGGATCGCGTTTTTTGAATTTATTATTTTTGTATTACAGTTGTGTTGTTGCGACTGTGCATACATTTGTATCTCGCACGGCGCATTTCGACTAGTGCGATATATTGGTCTCGTATCAACAATTTTTTTAAATTTTTTCCGTTATTCTACGATAAATTAATTTTTTTTATCTACGGCAATTACGTTATTATTTATTTGTGTTACAATAAATTTATCATTATGTGTAAGTATGGGAAGTGTAATTACATTTATAATGTCATAACTTGGTTGTGTGATTAATGGGGATTGTAATACGATATAAATTTCTTTTATCGTAAAATGCGCTTATGTTCCTCTATCGCTAGTCAATCTTCGGCGTAAATTTTAAAGGGAAAGTACATTTTTTGTTGCAATTATTGCGTCGCTTTTTTAAATTTGTAATAATTGTTTCTATTGGCATTAATTTCAGATGCATCGCTCCTTTTTGTATGTATGTTATTTGATTATATTTTCCGCATCGCGTATAAATTCCGTAATGACTGCGGTGATTATAAAATGTTCGTTTATTTCAGCATGTTCAGTATATACCGTTATCCGTTGTTGTAGAAGTTTTTCGTTTCGATCTATTATATCTTCTACTTTTTCGATGTGTGCTTTAGTGCTATTTAATATTTTTATTTGGACTACGTATTGTATTATCTGTTGCCTATTTTCTAATAAATCTAATTGTTCATTAATGCATTTTTCGTCTTTCGCGTCCATCGTTTCCAAATAATGATTTCGCTATCGAGCCTATTCCATCTATCAGTCTTCTACATCTATTAGTCGGTGGTCTATATATTGTTTGAATTTGTGCCATTATATTTTTAAAATATTTTGCTTCTCTTTTCGCTATGATATCGAGAGACTGCATGCATCCCGATGGTAGTGATTTTGTAATCTCATTGTGTTGTGCGTTTTTTCGGTCTGTTGCAAGTGTTACGTCCTAACGACTCCACGATTCCTTTCCTCTGCGAAGTCGCTGCAAGCTTTGTCGATTGATGATAAAAACAATTCGTTCAATAAATAGACCGTAATTATACCTACGAACAACCATGAGAAAGATACAGGTAAATCGGTGATGGAACGATGCCGAGTTCCTCGAGATAAAAAAAATTATATAGATATTCTTTCGCGGAATCTTTCGACAAGGAAACAAAAAAGATACCGACAAGATAATAAATTTCTTCTTCAGCGAATACCCAACTAACATGCACTAATAACAGTAATAATTTTCCTAACGAAAAATCTTATAAACACAGCTGCATCCACAGCAATAAAAATAATCATAAGAAATAGAATCTTTTCTAACGTGATCACGCTCGAGGAAACCTCGAACCGATATCGAAATTACCAATCGACGATCACTACAGGTAAAATACGAAAAGTAGGGGAAACACCCCGCCTAATGAGGACACTGGGATAATTTTCAATTCGCTAAAAGTGAAAGATTCCCACCTCTGCACAAGCCTAATTCGTGAAACTTTAGAAAGATCTCACTCCCACACAATTTTGATTTGACAGAATTTTGGAAAAACCCCACTCTGAAAATTAAAATACTTCAAAAAAAAATTATAAAAAAGGAAACACAGAGATTCTCGCTCTCATTACTGCTCATCATTATTACTCTGAAAGTACGCGGCACTAACAGTCTATTTGAAAATTTATCGAAATTTTGTATCGTGAATCGTGTACTAGTGCACATTACTAGTGTCCTCCTTGGCGATATCATCACAATCAGTTATCATCACCAAATAGTACCTGCGACCTGCGACCTGCGACCTGCAACCTGCGATTTGCGACCTAGAACAACTAACCACTATAATTTACGACCGATAAAACGTATAAATTAATATCGGATTTAAATCAAGTCAATCGCAGGAGTCGGAGGACTCGCACTTCTACAAATATAAAATCTCGTGAATATATATTAAATTAGTATAGTACATCATATCATCACACATCCCATCAAACTTACTCCCCCTCTTTCCCCCCATAATTTTCCCCCCAATTATTCCTCCGTCTATGCCTCTGAACATCTTTCTATTTTTCTCGACCTATCACTTTCCCCACGATCAATTTCCTCTTTTACCACAATCCAACTTTCCGAATTTGAATTTGACCGAGCAATTCAGGAGTTTTGCGATGAGCTTCTTGACTTTAACGATCCTTCAATTTATTTATCTGGCTTCCCTTAAATCCCATCGTCATCTCTTGATTTAAACAATATACCCCTTTATTCAACAATTACTTCACATTATCCTCATATGTTTTGTTTTTCTTTATAATTAAAATTATTATATTGTAATAACCAGTTAGAGTTTCTTAATAACGTTAAAATTCACTCCCCTATTCACTCTGTCCTTCGAACTGTTGTATCACCCGCGAATAAATAAAACTATCTCACAAACAATCACACATATTCTCACCTATACATGCATATAATTAGAAGTTAAAATAGATAGCATGTGCAAAGCTTCGTTTTCTCATTTTCACAAGTAAATTATATTTTGTTTAATTAAGTAAGATATTTCTTGACTCCTCTCTCGTTTCAATAAAAGATCGCACTTGGTCCCGTGTAATAGGGATTAAATTCCTTTATCAGAAAGGAACTATCGAGTGAACGTCTGAACAGCTTAATAGCGACCCAAACGATCGTTTACGATTTTCAGACCTGTGAGTTCACTCGACCCGTTTCTTACGTCTTTTCGCAAGGCGTCTGATTCTGGGATAAATAGAATAGTTGTTGCGCTCTTCTTTATGACTCATCCTTCCGAGAGTCTGGACTAACACAAATATTTTGATATTTGTTCATATTTGTCGTTTAATGTCGTTAGGACTAATGTCGTTAAGTCTAATTTAATTACCAATTTCCATGTATCTTTAGTGAGGTATAATTCTCTGATTTTTTCAACGTATAGGCCTAGATTATGTTAAAATTCTTAATATTCATACGATGAATTTGTTCCTCCTGATTCCGTGAGACCCTTTGCTCGTCGGCTCACGAATCTCCTATAATATTATATTTTATATTATATTTTGCAATAGTGTTATCGGTTAGTAGCGCTTCATCGTGTTTTTCGCTCAGTCTTTTCGTTACGATTGTGCCGCGAGGATTAATTTGAGAAAAGAAAATATAATGGAGCCATTCTGTTTTTGGTGCCACGAATTTATGTCCGATCCTTGGTCGCTCGTATGCAGGGCATGCGGGCGCGAACCATTGTGTAGGCTTGCCCTGCGAATTGACCCATTTGAGCGAGCGTGTGCGGCAGTGTATTGGAGTGTGGATGTACCATTTTCGATCCGTATTTTCGTAAATGCCGAAACCGGCCATCGGGAATTGATAGAAATGGTGCAGTATCCGCGGCGTAATATAGCCTTTCATGCTCGGTTGCTGATGGAGAAACGTTTAGACGATCGTCGAGTTGAAGAGTTGCGCGCGGCCTGTCGGCTCGCTTCTTCCCTTGCTCCTGTTCCGCCTCCTTACATTCATTCTAAGCGATTCTCAATGGAATTAGCTTGGGGTGGGTGTAGGGGACGTCTCATCCCGCAGAGAGATGGCCAAATTAGGACGACCGGTCGTTCCTGGAATGAGTGAGATAAGTGTTTTAATGTTCAATAAATTGCTTGACTCTATTGATGAGCATGCGTATTGCTTTTCTCCCTTTTTTTAATCGTATAATTCACATCGGAATTCTTTTCGATTATTGTATACGGTTCGATCCATAGGGATTCAAGTTTTTTAGTTAGTTGATGACATCAATGTATTGATGTCCGCATCGGAGCGTCTCATACATCAATACATTGTCGCCGACTTTAAATGTTATCTCTCGAATATTTTTATCGTATTGTTATTTAGCTTTAATTTTTTCTTCTTTAATATGTTCTTTTGCGAGCTGATTTGTTGCTCTTAATTTTTCCTTTAATTCTTGCGCATAGTTATCGTAATTATATGTCAGTTAGGCGGTTTAGTCAATGCCGTAGGTAGATCAGTTTGATAGATTAATTCAAAAGGCGTATATTCCGTGGCGGTGTGTAATGTCGTGTTATACGTAAACATTGCGAATGGTATTCATTCGTCCCAATCTGTTTGATATTCATTTAATATAACGTCGCAAATATTCTAGCTAATATTCGACGCAATCTTTCCAACGCGCCATTACTTTCCATCACTGATAGGTGGTTGTTTGAATTTTATTTATTTTTAATTTGCACGTATTTTTAAATATTTTATTTAAAAAATTTGTGCCTTGAGCTGTTAAAATTTTTTCCGGAATTCCGTGTTCGAGAACAATTTTCGTAACGAATTCTTTACTAACTGTGTTCGCTACTTGGTTCGGGTTCGGTATCACTTTGCTAAATTTTATTAAATTGTCTTGAAAGGTTAGTAAATATTTATTTTCATTTGTTGTGACTGTTAGCAATTTTACAATATCTAGGGCGCATTTCTCAAACGATTTAGTGAGCGTATCCGTAATTATTAACAGTACTTTATTTTTTCGCGATAATTTATTTTTCTGGCATAATTCACATTTTGCAATATATTTTTCTACGTCTTTTGTTATTCCTGGCCAGTTGTAATTTAGTTCTTTTTATCGTTCGCTCGACTCCTTGTTGTTCTCCGATGAGTGCATCACGATATTCATATAATATCTGTTTATTTTCTTCTTCTATATGTCTTACGGTAATAAGACAGCTCGCATGTTCGTTCGCAGACGCTGCTATCCTTCGCTCGGTTGAGAAGACTGATGACTCGGTACTTGTTATACGGCGATCGTTGCTCGGCAGCAATGCGTGATCCGTTAGGGTGTCGTGAATCTACATTGATCCTTGGATGCTGGCAATCCTTCTCAGTTCAGCTGCTTGGCTGTGTTCTCGTACTGCTTATCGTCCATCTATGTTGCTTCCGTTTGTGTCCGTCAGTTTTGATTTATTTGCTGGCGTGCCTGTTATTTACCCTTTTTGTTTTGGTTTTTTACAGATCTCCTTCAGCAAATTTTCCTGGTGGTCCCGTGGCAATTCCGTGGCGTAGATTCCATCGCTGCCACCAAAATGTTGTGTCTTGGGAAGGCACGGAGGTTTTTTTGGGTCGTCGGCTACTTAAGCTGAAGAGCCGGGGAGTAATAGGGTTTTATCAGAAATTATAGTTCCGCCTTTAACCTTTTAATAAACTTTTATTTTATTTCTTATATTTGAGTTACTTCTTGCCTTTCGTCCTCCTCAACAGATGTGTGTATCGCGGTGTAGAATTACGTTGTTGGCGCGAGCCTGATATCACGGTTGCCGTCGCGAGATCAGCTGTTGCTTTTGACTTTATTATAATTCTTTTCGCGATTAGATTAGCGACTGCTCGATTTGGATTGATAACGATAATTATCCGGTATAATACTCTATTACACTAATACTCTATTACACAAAAAAAAGTTGTTGATTTGACTAAATGTGTTCAACTGATTATTATTTTTTTAATTGAAATATTTAAGTAATTAAGTCAAATACGTCATGTTAAATTTAATATGTCGTATTTAATTTAAATACTTAAATATTTTTTTATATTTAATATATTTTTTATATTTAAATACTTAAAAACTTTTTTTTCTCAATGACTGCCTGCCGCGTATTCGCAGTGGTACCTTTTATTACCTCCTTTGCGATTGATTTGTTGGAGGGGATTCCTTAGCGACATGACCATATATGGTTGTCACCATATATGATCTCATTTCGGTTAAGCCAAAATGCAAGCTAAGGTGATTCGATCGAAATTCCTTGCATTTCCGGTGGTTCGTTTCTTTTCGCAATAGCCTTCGCGCGTGGCTCGCTAAATCAGCGTCTCGCGCGCCCGTAACATTATACACCTTCCAAGATATTGCGCTATAGTCGGAAGGTATATTAAAAAATACTTCTTTAAAATAAATATTCACTTCTAATTTAATATTTAAAATAAAAATAATAATTTATAGCTATTATTTGGGCTATAACGTGTTACTATAATGTGGATTATAAAATGGCATAAGATATGAGATTTGAACAGCTCAGTGGTCAAAGCAGTTGCCCGGAAAGCGAAAAATTCGGTTTGATTCCCAATTCAGTCACTCGTGCCTCGCATATTTTTTCAAGGTCACAATTATTGATTTTTAACAATTATTTGTCGGGCTGAAAAAAATATGTAAATGTCCTATACAGATATGACAATAGCGCTGTCATGGAAGAGTTGTTTACCCAGTGCTTCTGCCGTTTTAAATTCTCCCTCACTTCAGCTAGCTGCAAAGATGAATAACTAACTGATTTATGAGAGCATACTTTTAGTATAATCTTTTACTTATTTGGAACGGGAGATGCTCACTTGCGCAGTACAATTGGACACGTTGCAATTGCACACTGTGATATTAGACACATAAAGTTGCGCACCGTTCGATTGGACACATTTCACTTGCACACAATTCGTTTGGACATATTTCATTTGCGCACCGTTCAATTGGACACGTTATTTTTGGACACAATATATGTTTTTGTATAATTTGGAATACATACACACGTGTATAATTTTGAAATTTTTTGACATTTATTATTAACTTTATTTGGTAAATAAACATTTGTTACAGTTCGTTTGGGCACAGTTCTTTTGCGCATAGTTCTTTTGCGCACATTTCTTTAGCTCTATAAAGTTAGCCGGTCAACATTCACTTTTATAATTTTTTTTTACAAATCGTTTGTTGATCGTTTGTTGGTGATTTGTTGGCCTAATTATAACGTTTGTTGATTAATATTTTTTTTGAAAATAAAATTTTGTGTGAAGTTAGCCGGAAAGATATTATTTTTGTTTCTTCTTTGTTCAATCTTAATTCAATCAATGCACAATCGTTTATTAGTCACGGAAAAATTAATTAAAACACAAAACAGTAGAGGACTTTCCTATTCAGTTTAACATGCTTTGTATGCACACGAGAGGTGATCCGCGAATTATGGGGCACTCTATATAGGATGTATATACAGGGTGTACAGCGTCAATCGCATCACCGGCCGTGTGCAGGTACAGCAGGTAAAACTGAAGATAAAAGTCCTGTATCACTTTGCTATTTTTGTAATAATTTTCGAGAAATTAATTAAAAAAGATCGACCAATTCGCGCGAGTATAAGCGCGTAGTAAAAAGGCACAACCCATTGATGTGTGGTTGCTAGGACGCGAGAATCCATTGTTATGTATCGCTCGTATGTAATCGTCATTTGTAGAGAGCTCCTCCCAAAATTTTGTCGCGCGCCTAGCGACCACAAACTTTTGGGTTGTCTTTGGGCTATCTTTTCTCGCCGCGCGCTTATACTCATGCGAATTGGTCGATCTTTTTTAATTAATTTCTCAAATTATTGGAATTGTGCAAGCTCGCTAGGTTGTGCAGCGTGACAAAGCCTTACATGCTTGGTAGCGATATTATAACAGATCAAACGCGGTATGTACAAGAGCAGTTGATTAGTACAATAACCTGGAGAAACACATATGTACAAGAAAACAGTAGGATAAACGCGTCGATACAATAATCCGAAGATGCGCGTACTCGCAAAGAGCGCGTATATTATCAGGAATGATCGGTAAATATCACAAAGCCCAAGAAAAAACGGTTTTACAAACGGTCAGTCCGTACATGCAATAATCCGGAGAAGCGCGTCTTTACAAGGAGCGCATATATTACAAGGAACAGTCGGTATAATAGAGAAACGTGAAGTACGAGGTGTTCACGTTATCTCATAGCTAGCGCCGTCATAGCAATCGGGTAGCCCGGCATAACCACGAGTAACTCGTGGGTCTGATATAACTGTAATTGCTGGAAGTGCTGTCCCAAAACCCGGAAACCCGGCATAACCACGAGTAGCGCGTGGCCTGGTTTAGCGTAGGTGCATAGTGTGCATCTGCCAGGAATCGGAAAGTCCGGCCTAACAATGAGTAACCTCTTAGTTTTAACGAAGTCGGTTTCGGATCCAGTGTTGTTAGACGGGCCAGGTTTTTCTACGCACACAAGCGCGAACCGTGTACATGTGATGCGCAGAACGCTCTGCGCATCACATGGACACGGTTCATGCTTGTGTGCGTAGAAAAATCTGGCCCGTCTAACAACACTGTTCGGATCTGGTAAGTTGTGCGAGACAAGACTCAGGATCAGGAACTGGTGCCAAAGCGCTCATCGGACCTTATATACCCGGCGAAGCGCCGGCTTGTCTCCCACTTCAATGCATGATAGGGCGGTCCTCACGGTGATAATCACGTCATAGATGTGGGCATTTAGGGGCCTCATAGGTGCCGAGCCTCTTAATACGGACGGTTAATCGGTTTGCAAGGCTGGTAATGGCAGCGTTACATTATTAAGAAATTAAGTAAAAAATATCGATCAATTTGCGCGTATAACCGCGCAGCGAGTATAAGCGCGCAGTGAGAAAAAACGATCCAAAAATAGGAGCACGATAAAGTTTTGGAAGGAACGCTCTACAAATGATAACAGATTACTTACAAGCGATACATTAATGATGGATTCTTATGTCCTAGCAACCACATATCAATGCCTCTCATATTAGGCGTCTATTCCGTGTGGTAATACTCACTCAAATTGGCCGATCTTTTTTAATTTATTTCTCATTAATTATCGCGAAGATCGCAAAACGGTAAAGAACTTTCCTACTTGATTTGATCCACTCTACTTGCACATTAAGGGTGGGACAATTATTATTAGACGCCCTGTATATTTGTTACAATCTAACTCTTTTAATTTAAAAACTAAAAGAGAGGGTATTTTTGATAGGATGCTCTATATAATATAAGTATATATAAGTAATATTACAGATTAAAGTTGAAAATAAAAGTTATTAAAATTAAATATTTTATTTTTAAAAGTTTTTTCAAAAAAGCTTATTTTGTTAAAATTTTCAAACTTTATTTTAAATATAATAAAAACTTTTTTATCTTAATTTAATATTAGAAGTTAAATTAAAAGTACCTTAAACCATTTTACATCTTCTGCCAGTTGATGACATAATTTTAAAGGTGATGGTTGTTGGAATGGGTCGGGATCATCTATTAATCCTGCAAAGCTAATAAAAATGATAGACATAATATACTCAACAAAAGATTTTTTATTATTATTATAAGAAAAAGATAGTTAAAGATAGTTAAATTCTATCAAAAAAGAGATATATAGGGTGAACAATTTAAATTAGCAAACCAGAAAAAATTATTTTGAAAAAAGAATTTAGACAAAAGTTATACGTTCTTAAGAGGAAAAAAAACAGCATTATTTATTTTTAATTTGATGGACGTTTTTAAAGTTATTTCAAGATTAACTTTGTTTTTTAAATAGGAACCTATATTTTTTTAAACAGATTCCTATTCTTACTATAACGATTCATTTTTCCCGACGCTCTGAATCGCCGGTGTCTGAGTTCGGGAAAGAGAGAGACTCAAACTCGTTAATCTCATAAGCAAACTTTTTTAAAAATCATAATATACATATGGATAATCAAATGACATATCATTCTCAAACGGATTATGTGTTATGAAGTATATTCGACGCCTAGATATATAAATGAATCTTAAGTTTACGCGAGATATTTACACGGCAGAATATACAAAACAAATCTTAAAACTAATAACGATATAACACGTCTAATTATTCGGTCAGATATTAGGAAATAGGTCAACAGTTGAGAACACTCGGCCGTCGCAATGAGAACGCCCGTATGTAATCATGCAGAACCTCGTTCGGATCTTAAATCTAGAACTTAAGATTGGGAACCGGTGGTCAATTTTCACTAAGCTGATTTTATATATCCTTCAGACAGTCCCCCACTCATGCGCGATGAGGCGACCGCTGTAAAGGGCTTGTAGTATGAGTGTCAATACTTAGGTGTGCCATAGTTGCAAAGTATCGTTTTCCAGGCGAATGATAGCACGGAAGACTAATCATAACGAAATGCAATGTGCTTATTATATTACGCAAAAAAAATAATAAACTTTTGTCTCAAACATTTCTAAATTTAAACTTATAATTTAAAAGTATTTGAACATTAAAGATTTGAGACGTTTGACATCGGCATTAACATCGGCACATGTAAATATTTCGAGGTAAATATCTATACTAGGTCAACCCTTTTAAAAGTCAATAATTTTGACATATATTGTCAATTGTACGATAAGAAAAAAATATTAAATGCGAAAATCTGAATTTAACCAAATAAAGAAAATCATGAAATTTATATTAATTGTATATTTAAGTATTTATATAAATGCGTGGGCAGGAAAGAGGCTCCACTCCTCACATGCATCCCTGTTCTTAAAAAAATTTACCTAAACCACATCAATTCCTATTTATTGAATAAAAATTAAGGTTGGCTTAGGTTAATTTGTTGGAAATGAGGATGCAGAGCGGAGTTCCTCTCACGCCAACGTATTTGCATAAATATTTAAATAAACAACTAATTTGAAATTAGTGTTTTTTTTTTTAAATTCAGATTATCACATTTAACTTGTTTAACACAATTACTATTATTAATAACTTTTAAATAAACAACAAGCGACAATTAAAACCTCTTGAATGTTATTCAGGATTAAAGTCATTGGTAGTCCTATTATATAGTTTTACCAAAATTTGTGATTACATTTTGAATTACTTTCAACAAATTGTCAAAATATAAATAATATATATATATATATAATAGAAAGTGTAATTTTTTTTAATAAACTTAATGCACACACACCCACACCCACATAAGTAGGAATACTATGAGAGTTCTAACACAGGTCCTCTGAGAGAGGTGCGGGTCGAGGGGAAGCCGCGCGGGGAACTTAAGGACGCGGGGGGGTATGACGTCGCGCGGGCAGGGGACGCGTATCGCGGGAGCGGACATATTTCAAAGACGAGTGCCAATGTTCGGTTGCTATATTTATTATAAACAAATAGCATCTATTACACGTGCGGTCTGATTGTTGAGAATTTTTCTAAGAAGAGCTGAAGAGGCGCTTATCGTGGGAGTGGGACATGTTTAAACCGGTGCATAAAGGCGAGTGCCAATGTCCGGCTGCTTTATAAACATTATAAACAAATAGCGTATATTGCACGTGCGGTCTGAACGTTGAGAATTTTTTCTAGGAAGAGCCGAAGAGGCGTTTATCGTGGGAGCGGGACATGTTTAAACCGGTGCATAAAGGCGAGCGCCGATGTCCGGCTGCTTTATAAACAAATAAACATTATAAACATTATAAACAAATAGCGTATATTGCACGTGCGGTCTGAACGTTGAGAATTTTTTCTAGGAATAACCGTTTATCGGCACAGGTATAAACAAAAGATGAAAGGAAAAGGAAAGAAGGAGATGTAGAAATAATTAATACTTTTTAATATTAATACAATTTTTCACATGCATGCAGCCATTAGCGCTGTCCTTCTCTATCGCATCGCATTATGAACGCCTCGCGATGTCCTTCTCTAACGCATCACCTTACAAACGCCTCGCGCTATCCCTTTTTAACACACCGCCTTATGAACGTCTTGCGCTATCCCTCTCTAACGCACTGCCTTACGAACGCCTCGCGCTATCCCTCTCTAACGCATCGCCTTACGAACGCCTCGCGCTATTCTTTTCTCATACATGAGAACCTCATTAGCTCTATCTTTCTCCCACGTCCATGCGAACGCCTCGCACTATCCCTCGTCCACCGGTTGCGCCGCGGTTATATCTATTAGCGGTATTAGCTATCTTATATGCAAGGAAGGAAAGCAAAAAAAAAATAGATAATCATTTTTAATATATAAATGCTTATTAATAAGTATATGTGTATTTTTCATTTATTACAAGCATCGTAAAGTACATCATTTATAGCGCACGTTAATAATTCACAATCTATGAGAGATTCGCTGTCAAATATATCATTTTCATGTATCGCTTTTACAGCATCGCTCGCATTACGAATATTATTACACTGTAAAACTCTAACAAATTGTTTAAATTTTTCGTTCACAATATGCGTATTTTCGCATAACCAATAATACATATGCTCTATACATTTTTCAAAGTCGAATAAATGTATTAGAGTGGATGGATTCATATATAAAGAATTATTATACAAAGTCATTTATATAATATCCGAATCAGATATTTTAACAACTTTGATTGTCAAATCTCGAATCTGCAATAGAGGTTGAGACGTCTGTAGAAGTCATTCAATGTCCGCACGTTTCTGCATCAGCGATTTCCACGTTTTAAAAGGCAACACTATTTGATTGCCACGGTTATCGCCAAGAACCAATTGCACGTCAAAGCCCCAACGCTTATTCCAATTTCCAGATATTTGTAAAATGTCGGGGTTAAGGCGTATCTTCTACCAAGTATACGAACTGCGCGACGAAGCTCGGATGAAACACTGTGAAAAAAAAGAATATTTTAATAAATTTATTTAAAAAATATATAAAATGTTTTAAGTTAATCGAAACTTACATGTCACATTCCTTCTTACATGGCGGAATTTTAACGTTCTCAATCGGAACATAATAATTCATATTGCTTCCTTCAGTAGAGTACATTTCTCTAAGTTATGAGAAGTAGAGCGGTTGACGCGACACTGATCGTATAAAACCGAGAATACGTTTATTTTTTAAAGGTATGATATGGTGGAGAGATTAATGCTTTGACATTTAGGAGAAGGGAGAGGCAGCCAATTGAAAACAATTCTTAGAAACGACTCGCAAGGAAAAGAGTGGGGAGAATAACAGATAAAACATATTAATAATGTTTACATATTTTTATTTTTAAAAATATCGCAATTCTTTTTGATGTTGCGACCACCAGTTAAATATTTTTAATACATTCTGTAATGCGCAATTCTTAACATGTTTTCCACATCTTATAGTATTATCAGCATTAGTAGCTAGATTAATAGCTAGATTATGTAAAGATTCAATGTCTTCATAATCAGCATCCAAAGTCTCGATAATCAGGTTTTCTCTCGCATAGTTTTCAAGCAAATCCACCATTCTCGTTTCTGACATCCCTTGACGTACACGAGAGTCGGCTTCTCGTCATTCTCTTCTGTACCAAGCACGGCCGATGTAATCAAACGTTTAGCCATGTTGGCACGTTTCCGTCTTCCCATTGTAATCCATGACGATTCGCAATCAGTCAGGAAGCACATGTTTTGTCGGATCTTGTGAGAAGATTTCATGGTATGGGGCATGTAAATATGTAATGCGCCAAAACGGTCCCCTTTCTCAACTGCCACCTCCTTTACGACAAATTTCATCCCGACGAGGAATCCTTGCACGTCCACGAACGTTGGTACAGACATAACGTTTTTATATCAGCACGTCGAGAAGAAAACTGCGATTGATCTTGATGCATTGTAGGTTTTATATCGTCTCATCACCCACTTAGATGATTTCGCGCACCACATTGGTCAACAGGTTGTATTGAATCACGCGATCGTGTATGATGAGACAGTATGCAGTAGTATTCATCGGTACGTTCTCCTTACATTCAAATTCCAATCTCACATCCACGATTGCGCTCTTGATTGATTCATTTTGTCGAGAACAATCGATGATCACGAACGGACCGTTGCGCAAAAACTGCGTGACGGTGAGACTCGGCTCGAGATACTCGTATCCGTAATAATTTTTGCAGAAGCGTTGGTACGTGTCGTACAGAATGGACCATCTGTTTTTATCGAAATCCAAGTTCATATCATCGTACAGATAATATTCCGAGTT
>JBCEZX010000045.1:572061-585372 GCA_039654345.1 Cataglyphis cursor | reverse complement strand
CACACACACACACACACACACACACACACACACACACACATATATATATATATATATATATATATATATATATATAAAAATTCATAAATTTAAAAATTAATGGAATAATACAATTATAAAAAAAATAATAAAAAGCTATATCCATTTCTAAAAAAGATATGTAAAATCGATACTCGCAAGTATTGTTGCTTCTTTTCCTCAATGTTGATTGATATCTCGATACTGCGCTGTATATTAATTTTATATTAATAAAAACTTGTCATAGCTGCGTATTTGACAATTCAAATATTAAGGTATTTGTCTCGCAAATGTCCATTAACAAGAAAAATTTGAAAACTTAACTATAGGTTAATAAATGTGTTATCTATACGTTTGTACAATTTAAAAGCAATTGACCGTTCCGAACGCGAGATAATCGTTATAAAAATTGCACTTTTTATACGTGTCACATACGCAAAACGTACGAAAAAATCTCGTATTTTGAACTTTAATAATTAGAAAAAATAACAAGAAAGTTGATGAAAAACTAATATAAAGTAAAACACTTTAAAAATTCTATTTAAAAAAACTAAAATTATTGACCGTTTAATTTTAGAAATATAATAATAAAAAAAAATTTTATATCATTTCATCCCTGTTATTCACCGAAAGTTAAACAAAAACAGCTCGTAAACATTGCGGGCAATCTGCGGCAAAGTTTGGCAATAACGTACAAAATATCCAAAAGTTTTTAATCGGTAATCGTAGGTAGTGAGGTAGTCAAATGTTCTGACGTTGATTCAGAGTACAAAATTTTGGATTGTACTGTCGTGAGACAACTACTTTAAGAATATGTGTATAATTTTGATTTAATTGATTTTGAAAAAAACAGATAATTAGAGTTATATTATTATATTACATATAATTAATTTTATATGTGTGTATACGTAAAAAATTAATTAACGTTATTAATGATTAAAATTTCATGGATTTGAAAAACACGGTTAAAACTAACACAAGGTTGGAACTATAGAAAAATAAAATAATTATAATAGAAATAGATTTCCGCATTTCGGAATCATAATTTTTCGTATGTCATAAAGATATAACCAAATATTGGATAAGTTTGAATAAATAGAAGTATGGATAAGTAGAATTTTTTGTATTTCCGGCTTTTTAATTAAAGTCTTGTGTAACACGCCTTAAATTATAAAAAAAATTCTTAATTTTTACTGTTAATTTTTACACTCCAAATATTGCAAAAAATATTTCGATAATATTTTGCGAATCTGACAGTATACCTATTATCGAGGGATTATGTTGACATGAAAAAATTAATTAATGCTGCCAATAATTAAAACTCTTTAAAAATAAAAGATTACAAAACTATAAGACTAAACTATAAGAAAATTATAGTAGAGTAGACTTCTGTTCCTTAAAAATAAATTTTTTGTATGTCCTATCATGTCACAAATTATATCTTAAGGTCCCGAGAAGAATATGGAAATATTTTGAAGCCCTTTTTCTCTCTATTCTTTCGATTTCTATCTCTTTTGCTTCTATGTTATTTAAATATATTGATATAATAAATATTTAATAATTACGGTATCTCTCTTAGTTTGTCTCTTCCCCTTCGACCTGTCCGACATGGGTGACCCTACTGATAACTTATTAGCGTTTTTAAGTGAAGCAAATTTAATCGCTTTAAGATCGATTAAACCCAATCCTGGTAGCAAAAATCTTTTTGACGTCATTTTGATTAAATTTGACGTTAAAATAACGTCAAAATCGCTATTTTTGCTACCTGGGAATATGAATACATATTTGATCAAAAATAGGTTTTGAGAGAATCTGATAAATAATATAAAATATATTCTCCATTTTTGACGCTATGTTGTATTTAAAGTACAAAATTCTTTGCCCTGATTAATCAATCAAATGATTACTCAAAGTATATTTCATTGATTATACAAGTATCCCAGATTAATGGGGACAAAACTCGTGTGCAGAAAGACCGGATCAAACTGAGTCGAAAAGTTCTTTATCATTTTTTTATATAACGCTTAATAAAAGAATTATTATTGAGTCTGGTCAATCATCGCCGATCTTAAGCCGGGCGCACGTCGATGAGTCGCGCGCCTGGTAATGTGCGTGAGCGCTTACTGTTACAGCGAAGCTCACCCGGCTAAAGATCGGCAATGATTCATCAAACTTTACTCAACAATAATTGTTTTATTAAGCATTATACAAAAAAATGGTAAAGGACTTTGCTGCTTAGTTTAATCTGCTCTATCTGCACTTTTCAGGTGGAGCAATTATTATCGGACACCCTGTATATATCACAGATTTTTTTCAAAAACATTCCTGTTTCTTGCTTATCTGCTTTAAATTGGCGAAAGAAAAAATGGTAGCATAAAAATATTTTTTTTATTTAATTTAAAAAAACAACTTCTGTATATTATATACGTACATACGGAAAAATAATAAAATGTTAGATAAAATTATGAGTTTTAATTACAATGGACATTATTCTTTCCATATTTAAACATATATGTATATGTGAGTAGGAATATAAGGCCGTTTCTAGTTCACCGATTTCTTAAGAACCAGTTGTAAGAGTAAGAGAGAAAGATATATGAAAAAGTAAGATAGAAAGATATCTCAGAAGGGAAGCGACAGCACGGCGGAACAGCAGGAGGAAGGAGGCGAGGGGCGCGCGGGAGGCGCGCGTGTCGTCGAAGTCTAGTGGAGGAGGAGGGGCGAGAGGGATTTCGGAGGATGAGCCGCGGTTTCCTTATCGACGCCGCTTAGAGCGCGCGATTCGGGAGAACGATCGGGATGGAGTATGGGTGGAGGGCGATCGAGTTTTATTTTTTATAATGCGAAATATAATTCGCGTATTTGCTCTTTTACATATTTGACATATTTATTCTTTTACGATATATCGATGATACAAAGATGCGAGTACATAGATAGACGTATTACGATATTTTTTTCTTTTATAACAAAAAATATAATTCGTGTGTATCCTCTTTTAAGATATATTTATTCTTTTACAATATATTAATAATGCAAAGATGCGAGTACATAGACAGACGTGTTACAAATCTCCGAAGAACAGAGCCTGCAGCTCGCAGTCGATCAGCTCGTTGCGGTCGAAGTTCTCATTGTCGCGTATCGTCGCGGGGTTGACAGCGCCTGCCGCGACGTCGAGGAAACGAGCCAGTTTGTTGTCGGTATAGGTGGTTAAACAGTTCAAGGACGTAACGCGACAGTTGACGCAATGCTCCAGATGTAATACGTATAAGACGGTATTTCTCGATATAGTCAGACGAACCTTAGGCGTTTTGAAACGAAGAATTCGGAGATTGTTTAATCTGCCGAATCGAAGCGTCAATTGCCCGATGTATAACGGTGCCGGAGGGCGCGTCTCTTCGCGCTCGTCGGACTGAAAGTACGACGCGAGCGTGGATCGTAGATCGAGCAGCTCCTTCCACGTATCCGGGCGTTAGCGAAATCTCTTTGCCGTGGCTATCTCCGAGAACGATTTCCACGAACGAAGGTCGAATGACGTTAATACAGATTTCCAGATGCTTGTATCCCGTTTTTGTTAATGGGTAGTATCTTCCCAAGATTCTGAGAGGTTGCGCGATCGCGTTGTTCGCGTTGCGTCTCGGCGTTCGGTCGCTGTTTTGTCTGAAAAAAGGTAGATGCGGATGATTGGAGAGAAGAGCGATCGAGATAGTAAAGAATATATATTCGCGAGAAGCTTCTCGATATTCTTACCCGTTATCTGTTCGAGCTCTCTTGGAATATCCCGCGTTATCTTCGCGGTTTCGTTCGGCGAACTTTGATCGATCCTCGAAAAAGTTGCGGCAGTCCCATTGTCGCGTACATCTTCGTTTATTGTTTCGTTCGCGAGCTTCGGCGGCCGTCGTTGATAATGAAGCGCTTAGCGGCAGGTTGGTCCTTATATATCCGCGTCAAAATTTCCCCTTCTTCGCCTTTGTATTCTATTCTTAAAGATATTACGGGAAGTCGCTTCCGTCGTCCTGGTCAGTACTCTCGGTCGCGTCGTCGAGGCGATAGACGCGACTGAGAAGAACCCGTAATTGCCGTAATAGCCCATCCGTGGAGCACTCGATACCGAGAACGCGCAGGTTAAAGAGACTCGCCGAGGTTACGATATTCTTAAATTCGTTAAACGCGTAAAATTGACGTTTAGCGAAGAAATACAGATTACCGTCGATGTATCGGAAGGCCGACGTTATTGCGGAATGGTATTCCGGGAAATATATCTTTTAACGGAGCGTGTTTAACGACTAGCATGCGGCATTCGTCAATCTCCGCTACTTTGTCGTCATCGTAGATAGCGTAGATTCGTCCCGAGTGCGCGTTTATCGCGGTGTTGATCTTAGCGTTTCGAGGAAATCCGATACTGTGAAGTGATCTAGGCCAAGCCAGTTTCAATCTAAAACTGGGATATTCCACCAGATAGATCATATCGTTCGCGAATAGCGCGAGATCGCTTGAGGGTCTTTGATACGCGACGGATAGGCGCGTGAAGTTGTTCGGAAGAAACGTCGCGTATTCCGTTAGCGTCATGGGCCTACCGTAGCGTTTCTCGATTAGGTCGACCAACCATACGTTGCGTCGGTTGGATATGTACAAACGCCGATTCATTATTAAGGCCGCGTCTAGGCGCCGCAAGGCGCAAAGATCCACGCGCGACGCCGGTCGTCGTAAGCGCTATAGTGGTAACGGGCGCCGCAGTAGTCGCGGGAATCGTGGGCCGATTTCCATCGTCGAGAGATCCGTACAAATTCTGTATAGCGAGGATATCCTCCACGCTTAGCTTAACCGGATATTGAAGTTCGTTGTCGGGTATATACGGACACATCACCGAGTCGTTATGCATACTGTGCTGCAGACCTAAGGTGTGGCCGATCTCATGAGTTAGTGTTAGCAGATACTTAGTTAGGTGATACTTGTTAGGATTCTTGCTCAGATGCACGTGCCACGGTTCCTTGTCGTCGACGTGCACCTCCGAGGCGAAGTTGACCGCTCCGGTGGGGAAGAACGCGTGAGCGAGGCCTTCTCCCAGATCTTCGAAGACCGCCGGCCAAATGTCGCCGTTCTCGCGATTCGCGTAGGTGTGAGCGCTCGTTCAATACGATATTAATATATCGGGACGTAGCGAGACGCGCGCGAACTTTAACGCCGCCCATAGCGCGAACGCTTCGGTCGTTCGTAAGAGTTCCTCGCTAGCCACTTGAAAACGTGAGTCTCAGTTTTCGGCCATTTTTTCGCGAACGGGCTATACGCGCGATCGGGAATGTCCGCTAGACTGCATCGCGGTTTGCGCATGAGATTGAGCGTATCGACGTTTAGCGCGCCATTAACAGGTAGTTGATAATATTCTTGAAACAGCTACAGCGCGTGACGCAGAGACGTCGCGTTATCGGATGACAGCGATCCCCCGCCGTCCCTCAGAAAACCGTACGCTCGCAGGAAGCGGAACTCCTTCTTTCCGAGTCTACTGGCGTCGCGGACGTCGCGGCGACGATCGTCGTCATTAGGACGAGAAGAGCCGTCTTCGCAGTCATTGCGCGGATCGAGAGGGACGCGCGCGAAATGATCGATCGCAAGATATCGGACGCGATTGATTCGCGATTTAGAGGATACGCCTATTTTTATCCTCGTCAAATTTGGATGCAAAGTGAGGGGATATTAGAGCGAGAAAAGAGAGAGGAATAGACGCGGATGCGCCGATGATTCGTTCGAAGAAGGAGGTTTCCTTCGACGACGACGAAGGTCGATTGGGTATCCGGGATACGCCTTTTCTAAGAAATTTTCGAGTCTCTCTGTCTTTGTGATTTTCTATTTTTATTATTTTATCTTTAAGAAAGGATATTGAGGCTTAAAGGAGGAATAGTCATAGTTAGCGATTCCGGAAATAATGATTATCCCGGAAAAAAAATGCGGTCGTATCGCGACGTCCGCGCATTAATCTTTATAAGATGCGCGATCGTTTCGAGAAACGTTAAACAGTGTTTTCGCTCGCGAAGATAAGTGGTATATTCGTTTGATATGGATCTCCTCGAGCAGATGGCGAAGATCGAGGGATCCGTGAAGGCCGCGCGGGAGGTGCTCGTGAAGCACTCTCGATTGCCTAGAAGTAAACGGGTCGACGAACCGTTCGACGCTAATATGATCGGCAAGGTGATGGAGATCGGCGTCTCTGTGGATACCGCGGAGAAGATGTTATCGGAATACAATTGCTCGTTGGAGAGAGAACGAGCGAAGGGACCGCTCGATGCGAAGATGATAAGGGAGATGGCCTTGATCGAGAAGTCCTTTAGAGCCACGAAGGAGACGTTTTTCGAATTTATGACGAAGACGAGAAACGTGGTCGCACGAACGGAACATGCGAGTAGAGGGGTCGGCGAATCGGTCGAAGGGTGAAAAGGAGGAGAGATGTGTTGAGTATCGTATTGGTTGTAACGCGTAAAGATTAATTCGTTGATAACGATCGTTTTCTTTTCTCTTTCAGAGATGTGGATCTTCGCGCGCATCGATCGCGTGTGTTTCGTGATGCGAGTAAAATGTATATCGATTTTGCAATAAATACGATTAAAACGTATATCGAGTAAAATCTTTTTTATTATGTATGACTTTATTGTTCCCCTCAGGGTTTCAATTACACAACCATATACACAACTTCATCCTCTTTATCCCGTCCTGGCTCATGGCCTCACAATCTATTTCCCCCCTTCCCTTCTTCGTCTCTCTTCCTCCCGTCTACTTTTCCCGCTCTTTATCTTCTCCCATCTGCTCCCTTCTTCTTTCAACATTTAGCTCCTCTCCCACCACACTTTTTTCTCCTCGTCCCACTTCCACTCCTTCCCGTCAATCCACAGTTTCCTATTGTCCATCATCGTACTCCTTCCTTTCCTTCTTTCTTCCCTTGTCTTTTCCACCATCCTCCATCTTAACCTCCTTTCTTCCATTGACAAATCCTCGTCTACTCCAATCCCCCATCTCCTCCTAATTTCTCCTTTCCTCTCTAGCAACTCCTCTCTGTCCTCTTCCTCTTCTACCCCTAACAACAAGACTTTTCTTCCCCCTTCTCCTTCTCTTTCCATTATCCCTGTCATTCTCACTTTCCTGTCCAGCATCTCTTCCATCACGTCCTTAACCATCTTCTCTCTTTCCGCTGCATCCTCACCTCTCACACCCCTCCATATCATATTCCTCCTCCTTCCGTCCCTTCTATCCCGTTCACCCATTTTATTTCTCTCCTTCACCAGTTTCCATTCTTCCTCTGACCCCTCACTTTCACTCTTCGTTCTTCCTTTACTTTCCTCCTTCCCCCTCCACCTTGTCTCTCTCCCTGCGCCCTTTCCGTCCCCGCTCCTTTCTTCCGTGCTCCGCTCCTCTTCCTCACACTTCTTATTCTCCAATTTCTCCTCTCTCCCTCGGCCTCTGCTCCACTTCCGCAAGCTTACGTAGTCCATCGCTCTCTTACCCTCTTCTCTTCTGCTCCTGCTCTCTTTCTCTTTGAGTCTCTCCGCTTCCTCCTCTGGCATTTTTTTCACTTCCTCCTTTCCTTCCTCACTTCCTTCCCCCCTGCGCTCCTCATCCTCTTCATACCAGCTACTTTCCTTCTCCGTTAGCTCCTCCTCTCTTCCCATCCTTGTGTCTCCCAACTGTCTTTTACCTTCTTCTCTATCGCTCCTGCAGCCCCTCTCCTTTACATCCTCTGCTCTTTCCGTGAATAACCCTTTCCGTACCTCCTCACCTCTCTTTCCCGTACTCTCCTCGTCCTTTCCACATCTTCTGCTCACCTTCCCTCCTCGCTTCTCCTCTTCCTCCTTTTCACTTAACTCTGCTTTTTCCCCTCTTCCACCTTTTTCCCCCGGCACTTCTCTTCTATCCTGCTTACTTAACTCTTCCATTTTCTTCTCCAACTCGCCTTTCTCTGACCCTCTCTTCCTATCCTACATCACCATTGCCCCCCCTTTATCCTCTCTCCTCCATCTTCTTATCTCCTTCTTCAACCCTTTCACTTCCTTTCTTATGCCCCTCAGCTCCTCCACCAGATCTTCCATCCACTTTCTGCTCTCCATCCTCTTCTAACCGTCTCCGTCTGCCTCCTAACCCTCTCCTGCTTCTTCTCTCCTCTCGCACAGCTCCTCCTCTTATACGCTTTTCTTGACCCTTTATCCCTCCACCTCACTCCACTCTTTTCACGCTTGTATCCACACCACTCTCTCTTTCCTTCACTCTGTCTCCTCCTCTGCCTCCACTCGCTATATCACTCTTATCTTTTCCAACCTTATTCTTAAGCACTTCCTACCACGTGTTACTGCGTATTATACCCTCGGCCCCGTGTCTGCTCTTAATCACTTTCCATGCACTCGCTCCTTTCCAGTTCGTACTTCCTGCTCCATCTCTCGGATTTCCTGCCTCATCATTCTTATTCTTTCCATAACCCGCTCTGTGTTGTTCCAATCGACCTCTCACTTGTCAACACTTTCAACGTCTTCCTTTCCAAATGCCTCTTTCTTTCTCCTTCTCTCTCTCTCTCTCTCTCTCTCTCTCTCTCTCTCTCATTAACACTTCCCTTCCTAACCTCCAACCGTCAATATATCCTTAACTCCTTTTAATTTCTTCATCCTCTGTCCACCTTTCTTCCCTTCATTCTCCTCTGACCTCCTCTCTTCGCTCTTCTCTTTCCACTCTTCCAATCCCTTGTCCTCCTCCTTATTCCTGCATTCCATGCCTTTTCCCTTCGAGCACATTTTTTGACCGCCTCCCTCCTTCACCCAGACACGGAGCCCTCATGTATTTATTATGAAATTTATAAAATAGATATTTTTCACAAATCGAGCAATTCTTGATCAATATAAATTAAAATCAATCATCTTGTAAAGTTCTTGTAAAAAGAACCGGATAAAATTCCGAAAACGCAAAGCCTCCGATTAAGTTGAAATTTTAACCAAAGTTTATCCTTGATTTGAACATAAAGCATCTTGAGAGTTTTTCGTCATCGAGGCCCCGTTTGCTTCTTATGTCCGCTCAAAGTTCCAAACATTTTTACTGTATATCTCCGAAAATATTGATTTTAGAGAAAAAAGTTATATACAAAAAACCCTTAAAAAATAAAACCCTTAAAAAACCCTACAAAAAAGTTATATTTTTCACATAAACTCATTATTTTAGAAGTTACGTGATAAAATAGTAATTTTAACGCTATCGTGTTAACACAATGTATCAGACCTGATTAATAGAGAAATATATTAATAGGTTTTCTTCAGTTGTAAATTCCCAAATCAGTTTCTTCTTGTAAACCCATGTGGAACCTCACTTCGCATTAGAAAGTGTATGCGTGGAAACAATATGTTCCGCCTTTCTTACAGGGGAACTCCATTATCATTAAAATTAGACACATTGGTTTGGATTCAACCTCGCTTTGCGTGAAAATTTGTAAACCCATGTGGAACCTTCGCATTAAAAAAATTTGCGTGGAGGCAGTGTGTATTAACACGATAGCGTTGAAATTATTATTTTATCGCGTAACTCCTAAAATAATGGATTTATGTGAAACATGATAACCTTTTTTGTTCAGTTTTTTAATAGGTTCATTTTTTGTTTGAAACTTTTTTTTTCTAAAATCAATATTTTCGAAGATATACAGCAAAAATGTTTAGAACTTTGAGGGGGCGTAGGGGGCAAACGGGGCCTTGTCGGCAAAAAACTCTCAAAGTGCTTTATACTCAAAAACAAGCTTTGGTTAAAATTTCAGCGCAATCGGAGGTTTATCGTTTTCGGAACTGTATTCAAAGAACCTAACTAGAAACGATTTTTGTAAAACATAATTTTAGTAAAATAAAAATAAACGACATGTCTTTTTGTTTTACATAAACATATCATATTTGCATATCATAAAATTGCTATTTCTTAAAAAATTTTTTTGGCTTTTTTTTATCATTGGCAGAATTTTGAATTCACGTATGTATATAGTTCTTAATATTTGGCCGAGTTTTACATTCGCGGATCTATATCTTATATATTGTTATATAGAATTTTTTTCATAAATAACAAAATGTAAAAGTATAAAATAATCTTTATTCTTGCATTACATGCGACAAATAGAAGATGAAGAATTCATTTGCTTTATGCCAATCCACACCAAAAATCGCTTCTGGTGTGCTAATGTGTACACATTTATACACACATAAAATATCCTATTTAAATTAAAGTAATTGAATATCTTTAAAACTACTTATTCTAAAACTACTTATTATAAAATGTTTCAAATAAAAATTATTGTTAGTTTTGAAAGGTATTAATTTTTTATTTTTATTTATGTATATCCTGTTATAATTAATATAGTTTTATTATATATAAAGGTATTACTCTCCCACTCCCTATCCCATTTCCATATATGAAAGTATTAAGAGAAAATCATTAAAAATCAATAATTTTAACATTTTATGAAAATATATAATCTTGCGAAATATATTTGCTTTCCAATAATCTATTCTTATACTTTTATAAATTAAATATGAAATAAATTGATTGATATAAAAATTAGATAATTCCACTAAAAAAAAATATTTATATGTTGCAGATGTTATACTACGCTTGTATAAAGATGTCATTAATAGATAGATTCCATTGATTAATTTATAAAAAATGTAGCAAACATTTAGTGGAAGAATAATTACTTTACAAGATATTATAAGTATATCATAGAAAATATTAGTAGAAATATTAAGAAATATTAAGTAGAAATAAATCGGCAATGTAGAAGATAAATTATCTAGATATTTTATTTCTATAGATGATTGTGAAATTGTGAATTAGAAAGAAATAATAAATTTCCGAAGATTCTCGATATTCAGTACAAAGTAGCGACAACAATCATAATCGAAATTATTAAAACAATTTTTTTTTTTAAAGAAATTATTAAAACAAAGAAGCGAATAAACATAACTTTACATTTTATGTCACAAATAGCATAAATTATAGAATAAATTATAAAATAAATTATAGAATATTTTGCAAACTATTGGTTTTTTGATAATTCTAATTTAATATTTTTATTTATAAAAAAATAAAAAGAAGCGATCTTCTCGAGATGCTATATAATATTATGCGATAATAATATATTATATTATTATTAATAATTCATTATTATTAATAACATATTATATTATATTATTATTTTTGATCATATAAATAATTTATATTAATAATATATTATATTATTATATTATCAAGTATGTTAGTTATGTTTTATTTCTGACCTGAGTACGCAATGTTCACATGTAAGATCTTTTGGTAGAACCAGTTTGATGATGTATTCTTTTGGTCCGCTAACAGGGAATTTGTAACCGCTACCGTCCGCTAATAAAAGACGATGCTGATCAAAGCACTTTTCTGTTTCCAATTCCTTATTTGTTTTCAACGGGCAGAGGCTGAATTCGAAGTTACCCAAGTGACTGGCTGTGAGACGAACAGTTACATCGATGGTAGAGCCTGCTTTGTATCTATATGCAGTGATATTTTCATATAACATACATTTTCATATAATATTCAATGATAGCTTAATTCATAAATCAAAAATTAAATTGACTTCATAATAAAATATCGGAACTTGTAAAGTTTGTAGGTTTGGTTTTCTCTAGATAGTGACTACTTACTTGGCATTATATAATTTTATTTATATTTTTATAGTAAATAGCTAATTTTTTAGTAATATTTGATAGTTTTTTAAACCCGTTTTCCACGATGCGATTTTTTTGTGCTGGATAGCATATACCATTTGCTGCCCTGTGCTTTACGTAAAGCTGAGCTGAGCACGCTGCAGATTTTTGCTTCACACGGAGCGAGGTGCGAAGTTGGCTTAGCGGATGAAACTGATGGTAATTTATGCGCTGCTCCTCAAAAAAAAATGCAAAAAGGACGCTATACGCAGGAAAAGTATAGGAGCTTTTCTTCTTTTGTTAATTTTAAAGTAGTTCTTCAATTTTTATTATAATAATTCTGAGATTTTATCGCATATAAGGGTTCTTTCCTATACGTCAATGATACCTATTATTTGTTCTCTTTGACGATTCTTCCATTTTTTGATTTGCCAGGATTCAGAAAATCAACCAACAGCGGGCACACAATGATAAAAAAAACAACAAGATTATATCTATTTTATCATGTGAGCTCGCTAGTTCTCATTGGCTGCTTTGCCTAGCAGCAAAATACACAGAGAAAATAGCTCGTTCTATCGGGTAAAATTGTCAGTGCTGCACGCAGCATTACTTGCAGCAAATGAGTTTCTTTGCTGCGTAGCCTGCATGAGCTGGCAGGGTTCCACGCAAGAAAAACTCGCACGAAAAATCACATTGTGGGAAACGGCTTAATTTTAGATAACATTCTATTGTTTGCACATACAAGTTTGGATTGTTTTTTTATGTACTTGGCATGCGTTTCTTATTTTTTTTAGAAAAGTTTTATTAAAAGTTTATTAAAAGTTGTATATATAAATATACATACATATGTGTATATATATATATGTATATGTGTATGCATGTATGTGTGTGCATATGTGCTTGTCTGTTTGAGTGCTGTTCTCTATTTGCGATTTTTGGCTAGATTTCGTGGTTTACACCCATTGCGTAACTTCTCCATTTACTATTTGTTAATAACGAAATGTTAGATGCGCGTACTATATTATTGTACACGAGAACGTCTTTCCGATTTTATCAAATATATGATTTTAATGTACACAAAAATAAATTACAAAAATTTTAATGTTATAAATTGATATAATTGCAAAGCGGGTTGAGAGAAAACTTTAAATAAAATATCACAAAAACACGTGAATTATATAAACAGGATATATAATATATATTAATTTAGTGTAAAAGAAAAAAATATAGTAATATTTTATATCAATAAAATATCAAAGAAAAAAAATATTAATTTTGAGAATTTTTGCGGTGGTTTTAGAAAAATATTGCTTATTGTTATATTTGGGCATTTCGACATATAAATGCGGGTAGCAGATTGCGGGTAGCGAGTAGCGGGCAACGGATAATAGGTAGATACTCCTCCACGATCCTCAACACAGATTTATTTCAGGGATCTGGCGTCTCTGTCCCACAACTCTTGATTTCTCCCTTTCTCGAAGAGAAATCATGATCCTAATCAGTATCCTACTCATCATTACATTATCCTTCTTTATCCTTATCTTACCAGGTGTGTCGGTAATTCCTTTCCGGTTTTTCCGGCAGATGACACTAGCCATAAGTATGAAATGTTATGATT
>JBCEZX010000045.1:531398-548973 GCA_039654345.1 Cataglyphis cursor | reverse complement strand
GTAGAATTTTCTGGCGGAAGAATAAACAATACCGAGAAGATAATAAATTTTTCTAACGAAATACTTAACAAATGGAGTCATACCATTTGATAAAAGTAATCATAAGAAAAATAAATTCTTTCTTAATCATGAAGAAATAAGATTTTTCTAAACAAATCACGTGCACAAGAGTCCGCCAAGAAAGGCAACGATCAAGGGACTTTGAACCGATATCAGACTCACCCATCGACGATCACCGCGAGTAAAAAAATGAAAAAGTAGGAGAAACACCCTGCCTAATGAGATTACTGGGATAATTTATCCCTACTCCAAAAAATTAAAACACACCTTTGAAAAAGCCCTATAAAAAGGGCTACTCAAGAGTCCTCGCTCTCTTTTTATTCCGTGGTTTAACTCGGCGCGAAAGTGCAACCAGTGTCTTCCCTGGGCGGCGTCATCTCCAGAACAACCTACCAGCAACGAGCATCGAGCTACCGACATAAGACATATAGCGAAACACCGCACTTCGCCATCCCTCCGACTCCGAATTACTATTCTTAATAAATAAGTCTCATTAAATAATTCTCTCCTTTTCTTTTTGTCTTATGTCTTATTTAAATCAAAACAATTCCGTAAGATGTTTTATTCTTTTAAATCATTAACTCGTTCCGTAATAGTCGTAGTAAGCTTTGGAAAATTAAAAAAAAAAACCTAATTTAACTCATGCAAGCGACCAATTTTATATTTGCGATCATTCTACACACACATGTTTATTTAATTTTATTTACCTATAAACTAAATTATTGTATAATAACTGGTCAGAATTAAATATTAACAATAGAATCTGCTCCCTCATTCATTCTGACCGACGTCCTCCGCATAAATGTAACACCCGCGAATAAATGAACACACACACACACACACACACACATATATACTCACACACACGCTCAAATAAGATTAGTTTTCTTATGTACATGTATAGATCTAACTTTTCCTTACATTTTCAAATAAACCAAAATGTTTAATAATTAATAAAAAAAATATATTTCTTTACCCCACCCCCTCCCTTCTCTCATTTCCAAAATAAAAGATCGCACTTGGTCCCATCCCGAATAATAGGGATTGAATTCCTTGACCAAAAAGGGACCACTGAGTGAACGTCAGAAAACAGCGTAATAGCGACGTACAGTCGTTTACCTGATTTTCAGACCTTCGAGTTCGCTCAATCCGAGTTTTGCGCCCTTAAGGCGTTTGATTTCGGGATATTTAAAGTAGTTATTGCGTCCTTCCTTGCGACTCATCCTTCCGAGAGTCTGGACGTAATATTCTATTTTAAATCTATTTAACAGTTGTTGCGCCCTTCCTTGTGACTCATCCTTCCGAAAGTCTGGACGTAACATTTAATATTTATTATTTATTTTTAAAATTTCTCTACGCCGCTCGTACATACTGACAACTGAAAAGATCACACACATAAAACGGAGCACGCATTATGTGTGTAACTCTTTCGGTTGCCATAGCGAAGCGCACTCGCAAAGCGCTTCTCTCATTGCTTCGTCGCGGACCTAGTATCAAGTGACAGTGGGAGGCATCTTCGCACCGCAAGCTTCGTTGGCTGATCTTTTAAAATTAATATTTTCTTAAATATTGAGAAAATCGCGAAATGGTACAGGATTTTTCTGTTCAGAATAATACCTTCTACCTTGCCTTAAAGGGTGTTGCGCGAATTTTCGGACACCCTGTATATATATATATATATATATATATATATATATATATATATACAGTGTTCGCGAACTTTTGACACACCCAAAGTGTGAAGGTAGATTGGGCTAAACTGAATCGAATCGTGTATCATTTTGTAAAATTCGCAATAATTATTGCGTTATTACTTAAAATATGTGAGCTAATGAGCGCGTTGGAAAGCGGTAGGTCGGTATCGGCAGGCATGTATGACGATTACTTGTGTACGTTTCTTAGCAACGAAGGCATCATCTAAGCAAAAGGTGACTGCGTGACTTCACCTCGTCGCGAACTAATATTATTTAATCGCTGTTTCACGACGACTTATCTCTTTTTTCTTTTCTTCATAAGATCTCGCAATACATGATAACGATGCTGAATTTTAGTAATAATATTTGTAGCAGTTACGTAAATAATCTTTTTATACTATATGTATAGTAATATTTAAAAAATGTTTAAATGTTTTATAAAACTTTTTCATCAACAAAAATTAAATTAATTTTAAAATTAAATTAAATTATTTATAAAAATATCATTTATTTTATATAATTGCTACAAAAATGAAATTGTTCAAAACAAAGAAATGTTCAAATCAAAAATATTCTTTGCACTATGCACAACATATAAAAGCCATTTTACCACAAATATTGCATCTTGTTATATATTTTTTTTCTTTGAAATAACAAAAATTTATTGAATTATCAAACTTTTCAGGTTGCGTCGATAAAGATCTACTTTTGTATCAATTATATTTAAATACATTTTGAAATTTTGGAGAAGAAAATTGATTATATGTTAAATTTGTGAAGATAATATTTAGATAAATATTATGGCATGATGTTTAAGATCAAATTTCAATTGCAGATTCAAATTAAAGTGAAAAATGGTTTACGCAAATATGTATACCATAAAAGCCGAACGTTTCCGCATTTCACTCAGTAATTTGATGTTATTTACACAATTATTGTATGATTCAAGTTAACAGAAATTTATTCTGATTGTGAGTTCCAAATTAAATAGTTTTATATATAAAATAAATTCAAGAAATGATTTCTTAAATTAATTCCTTACGAAAAACGAATCTCTAGTGCTAATGATAACACAACAATTTGTTAAAATGGCAAGAATAAATATAGCAAATGTGATAAATTTATTAATTACAATATTTAACATTGCAAATTTTGTTGTTTTACCTATTAATTACCATCAACTTTATTATGCCATTTCTCTCCAATCTAATAAAAAATGCTGTAAATGATGATATTGCGATTGAATATAAATGGGAGACTTGATTTTGATGATCCATCGGAATCGCGCAATATACAGTGGACATGTATGATATTGATACTGAAGAAGATAATTATGAAGATAAAGTTTACATTGTGGATAACGAAGGTGGAAATATAAACTTAAATTCCAAAAGAAAAGCAGTTGAATTTTGGAACAGTGGAAAAAAAGAACATTTATCTATTACTGTACAGAATCGTTTTAGAAAGATAAAATTTAATTCCAAAAGAAAAGCAGTTGAATTTTGGAACAATGGAAAAAAGAACATTTATCTATTACTGTACAGAATCGTTTTAGAAAGATAAAATTTAATTCAACCATAAAAAAAATAATACAAGCTGAACGAGCAAGTAGATGTACTTTAATTAGGTATAGTAAGAAACAGGCGGAAATAGAAAAATGTTTCAAACATTCATTACTTACATCGCATATCTACGTTTATCTACATTTATCTACATTAGTTCATTAGTCTTCTTATTTTTTAATTAGCTTTTTTAAATATCAAACTTTTTTTTCTTCTACGGAAAATCTGTTTCATAATTGCATAGATGGGAAGAAAATATGCGTGTATACGCGGAAAGTCAAACAGAAACGAACTTGTATTTATTGCCGAATATACACTAACAAAATTCCAAAAAGCTATTGATAAAAGATCTATCATTCACGACATAAATTGATGGGCATTACAAGCAAAGGAACAAATAGATTTTCCTTTAGAGCAGGAAATTGGTTATGGAAATTGGATATGAAATTTTAAAAAAGCGCATTGCATTGTATCACGTAAAATAATAAGTTTCAAATCTGATCTTCTTATGCAACTGATATAACAATATGTCAAAGTGCAGAGGAATTTGTAAGCAGATTAAACCACATATTGATGTAATCGGTGCAGGTTCAATTTATAATGCAGATGAAAGTGATTTATATAACAAGGTCTGTTAGAAATATTATTATTAACATTCAGCATCATTATTGTTTGCAAGATCTTACGAAAAAAAGAAAAAATAGATAAGTCGTCATAAAACAGCAAACGAATAATATTAGTGTAAGTAGCGTGCATCTTTATTTTATTTCTAAAAATTAATTTGCGTAACATAACTTTATATAGTTGAATTTAGAGCAACATAAGCTTTTATATAATTTAAAAATTATTTTAAAATATTAAAAAAAATAATAAGTGGTAGAGATATTTTGAAAAATTTTATAGTTTTTAAAATATCCAGATATGCCATTGTAAAATGCATTTCAAATCAAAATTTTTATTTAAACAATTTTTTCATATTTTTTTTTATTTCGATGATATTTGCTTCGAAATGTAAAAATCGATTTTTTTGAAGGAATTGTTTTCATCCTTAAAACTGTTTTTTAGCACAAATAAAAAATCGTTTCATTATTAGGATCTATTATTCTATAATTATGCAAATTTTCAGATTTTTTTTAATTTTCGCGTTGACGAATGTCCCTTGTTAGTTATCAGTATAAATATCTATGAATTTAGATAGTTTTAACTATATCAAAAAAAATCAGAAGTGTAAGTGAAGTAGAAGAATTCTTGGAAAAATACTTTTTATTAGAAAAACATATTAATTTCAATATAAAAAGAAAAGATAAAACTCTCGAAGTTGGGCCTATATACCGATGACCTTGTCCTTGATATATATTGTCAATAAATTCTTCTGAGTAATTCTCCGCAAGAATGAAGTGACGGATTAGTTTAGAAGATATAACAAACTAAAGTTTCATACGTGGAACATCGTCCCTACTTAACACTTTCCCATTCACGCAACAATTGTAGAATAGAACTAGCTTCTGTCGTAAAGTGTATGCATGAATACAGTGGATTCCATCTTCCTTACGGAGGGGGCTCCACTTCCAAAAGATATAACCTAACCCAAACCTATTTCTAATTTAAAACTAAAATTTGGTTTGGGTTAGGTTATATCTTCCGAAAGTGGAACCCCCCGTAGAGGAAGTGGAACCCACTGTGCCCACGCATATACTTTATAACAAGAGAAGCGAATTCTATCCTACAACTGTTGTGTAAATGGAAAAGTGTATGCGTGGACGCAGTGGGTTCCGTCCTCCCTAAGGGGGGGAGGCTTCACTTCCTGAAGATATAACCTAACTCAAATCAATTTTAGTTTTAAATCAGAAATAGGTTTGGGTTATGTTATATCTTTTGGAAATGGACCCTCCCCCTCCCCATAGGGAGGGCGGAACCCACTATGTCCACGCATGTCCTTTGCAAGACGAAGTGAAATTCACTCTTTAATGCTTTATAACTGAACGGATCATGTCCGCTACTTTTTTCAAGATTAGAATCACTTAGAACGATGACCTTGACAACATATTTTAAAGTTAAAGTCATACATGAGGTTGCCCTGTTTCTGTATAATTACCGTTTTATCTTCTAAATTAACCCATTTGCATCCAAGCGCGGAATATTCCGCGACTGTCTACTATCACCGAGCGCGGAATATTCCGCAAACCCGCGACTGTCAGCTATCACCGAGCGCGGAATAATCCGCGAACGTACGAAAGTTTCTTATGACCAGTTGCTAAATATTCTTCAGATGCGACAGACCATGTTTGATCGCTTGTGGTAGCATTTCGCCTATAAGTTTATTATATACGTACATCAGTGTATTCTAAACAAGTTTTTACTTTTTTGTAAAAATCTTTTTAACTGCCACTATGAGTAAGTGCTGTCAATCTGTATTTAAATTTAACAAATCCAAGTTTAAAAAACCATCTAATTTTATAATTTGAACTAAAATTTAGTTACCTCAATGGATTTTGAATATCTTGATTCGGATTCAAGTTTTAAGATTGGACACACTCGAAAACGTGTCCGTAGGATTTCATCAAGTGATGACAGCGAAGTTGAACAATGCGGCAATTTTACAAATGAAGATTATGTGTGGAAAGCCGAAAATCATACGCCCATTATACACGGTTTTTCTAGTGTAGTTGGTGCAACCGTAGATACACAAAATCTGTCAAGAAGGGAAGTTTTTGAATTATTCTTTAACAAAGAATTAGCTACAAAAATAATTACAGAAACAAATAAATATGGCGCATCCGATGCAGATTTTATACCTCTTGCAGACAATGAGTTAAAAGTATTTATCGCTTTAAATATTTTAATGAGCTTAGTTTGTAAGCCCACGATCCAGAGCTATTGGACTACCGATAAAAGGTTAGAAACACCATATTTTAAGAATATTATGACCCGTAACCGATTTATGTCAATCGCCAAAAATTTACATTTTTCCAGTATTAATAATTCTAATGACGCGCTTGTAAAAATTCGAGAAGTTTCTCAAATAATAAAAAAAACTTTTATCCGCATGTATGTACCAAGTAAAAATATTTCGATTGATGAGTCACTAATGTCATGTAGAAGTCGTTTGCATTATATACAATTTATTAGAACGAAACGAGCGAGATTTGGCATAAAGTTTTACAAACTGTGTGATTCGCAATCGAGATACATACACAATTTTAATATATATGTAGGAAAAGATAAAACTGTTACTGGATCTGCTAGTAGAAATGTTGTGATGAATTTGTTGAAAGAGAGTCATTGCAGTTATTGCACAAAGGTTACTGCTTATTTATAGATAATTGGTACAGTTCACCGACCTTATATCGAGAATTATACAGTATGAAAACGAATGTATGTGGAACCGCGAGAATGAACAGGAAACAAATGCCTCGGGAACTAAAATCACAACAATTGCAAAAGGGAGAAGCTGTTGTGTTTTCTACAAGAGACATGGCGGCGATAAAATGGAAGGATAAAAAAGATGTCGTATTACTAATGACTATGCATGGCTTAGATTTTGCTGAAACGGGAAAAATAAACCGATATACCGGACAAAGAAGTTTAAAACCAACCGCAATAATAGATTATAATCAATATATGGGTGGAGTTGATGTAGGCGACCAAATGTTAAGTAAATTTCACACTATGCGAAGAAGTAAAAAAGCCTATAAGAAAATATTTTTTTATTTTATAGACATGATGTTACTGAATAGTTATATAATTTTTAAAAATCATAAAAAAGATCGAGCGTTTCATGTTTATAAACAGCTATTAGCCGAAGAAATTATTCACAAATATTTACCCAATATAAAAGTAAATGAAGCACCTATCAACGATTCCATAACACGATATACTGGCAGGCATTTTCCTGTACGGATACCTGAAACCTTAGCAAAGGGCCGTAAAACGTCAAAACGATGCGTTGCATGCTTATCCAAGTCAATTCGAAGAGAGACGGTCTTTAAATGCCATATTTGCGATGTAGCATTATGTATTGACCATTTTAAGGAATACCACGAGAAGTAATTCGTTCAAGTTCTTATTTTAATTTAAATAATTATATTCTATTTATAAAATAACATTTGTTTCTTCCCTTTTTCATAAAAAAATGTAAAATGCGATGTTTGCGATGTAACATTATGTATCAATCGTTTTACACAGTACAGTTTTAATAAACTCCGCGAACAATTTGGATGTCGTTTACTGCACATAAGACCGACTACGCGCGATGATACGAGCCAGTCGTTAGTTGAACATCATTGATGTTTCAGCGCGGCAGTTTAAGTAGAGTCATGATGCAAATGGGTTAATGCCGTCCACCACTTAATTCTTGCGGAGAACTCAGAAAAACCTCCTTAACAACATATGTCAAGGTCAAGGTCATCGGCGTATAGGTCATCGGCGTATAGGAACTTTCAGTTTTACCAGAGAAAAATATATTAATAGTTAATAGGGCTTAATAGTTCGATAATGAATTTTTAGGGATTTTGAGTGTCAACTAAAATCAATATCCAGATTCTCTCATATTTATTATTCATGTTTAATACGCAAAGAAATGGAGAAGAGGGGAGAAAAATAATTGACAATGGTAAAGAGAAAACAATCATTTTCACATTAATTTGAAAAAAAAATCTTCATATTCTATGAGATATATGCATATATAGCTCTATTTCTCTCCTTTTTCGTCATTCTAAAAGAACAAGCCTCTACTCAAAATAAAAAAGAAGGAAGTCTAATTTATTTTTTAGTACAAGTAAAAGCCACAATTTTGATAAAAATATAATGAAAGAAATTTGCTGAGATGACTCGAAAAAATCAACCGTTGCTTTCTTCTATTTAAAATGTGTCTCAAAATTTTTCCTGAAGATTAAGACTATTTTGACTATGATTTTCTGATTTAGCAAATTGAGTGAAAAAAAGGTGAACTCAACGACAAGTTTATAAAGCAATACACTTATTGTTAGATAAAATTAACTGGCATCTTATTTATAAATCAGCTACATAATTGTAACGGATGAACAGCATAAAATAATCAATGTTTCGATTATATCATTTTTGTATTGAATAGAAGAATTTTTGAAATGAAACTCCTGTTTAGAGGAAGCCTCTCCAATGACTTTGTCTTTGTTATTAAAGACTAAGTAATATCCAAGAGTTTTAATCGTCGCTCATTGTTTATTAAAAAGTTATTAATAATTAAATTGTACTATAAAAACAATTATTAAATGCGATAATCTGAACTTTCCCGAACATAAATTTTACATTTATTGTACATTTAAGTATTAAGTCGTTTACTAGAAAATTGTTAACAAAAATAGTTGCATAAATAGATCATCGTTTTTCCGATATCTTGTATATTTGAAAAGTAAATATATGATGTGTGTTATCCACACAAATATCCAGCATACAATGGAGTTTTTTGTTTTGATTTCTTCGATCAAATACGTTATCAATCAAATGGTTAATATGTCGGTTTAGTTGTATGAAACGATTAAATAATTTGAAGAAGATTTTGTGAACTTTCAACATGCATTTACATGAATTTCTCAATATAACGCACAATTTTGATTCTTTGTGGAATTTTTTGTGTAAAAAGAAAGTTATTCGTGATGAAGTAATGTATTCAAGATATCAAAATCCATTTTTAAAGATCTCACAAAGATAAAAAAAATACACCAATTACATATTCAAAAAATAATTTATAAGAAATTTTTTTTTAGAAAAATAAAAAAACTAAAAAATAAAAAATAAAAACTAAATCTAAAATCAATAGTTAACTATGTACTTATTGTTAGAAGCAATTTAGTTTATGAGAATTTGTAATTTGAAATAGTATTTTTCATAAAATCAATTTTGCATTTAGGGTTGATCATTAGAATTGTGTCAAAAGTAAACGATTATATTTCTCCTCCTCGATTTTAGCGATCATTTAATTCAGGTTCCGGCCTTGAGGCCTGTCAATTTTATTTGATCCATTGTTCAAGCCGATATGCGCGTATCAAAGTGAATGTACTAAGCCTCAAAGAGAAAATATTTCTTATCGAATACTTCTACAATAGAAGCAAAAACTATACTGAGGCGTTGTGGATTCTATAGTAAATATGGATCTAAAAAAGTTTCAAGCAAAATTGTACTCAAAAGATGTTTCCTGCCTGAAATCGCGTTATAATCCAATTTAACCTACACATTATATTAGTAATCTAAGATTTTATACATTTTTTAATATTTTTTTGCAGGATTATTGATAATTTTAATATGTATGGCACTTTGAATGATCGTAGATATGATTTACCCGACCTACCTTGTACCATTACAATAGATGAAACAACTGTTGAACTGATTCCTCTAGTCATGTTGGACAACATATATTTGAAAGTTTTCGAAAATAGTTGCAATTTTATACCGATTTCGATAAAAAAATAGTTTGAAAACGTATACCATTAGCTTATGCGCACAAATTAATTTTTGTCGCTTTTTTAATAATATATTTTTAAATTTTTAAAATATTATATATTTGTTTTATACCTAAAGTAATAAAATTTGACAAATTTCCTCTAAAATGGCGTTTTATTCATTTTGTACGGTCTACTTGTTGCGCAGTAATAATAATTATTTACTTTTGACACAATCCCAATGGTCTCTGAAATCTTATAGACAGATTCTCTCTACAAATTAAAACGCATTTTATTTTTATTAACAGAAACCTGATTTTCAAAATAAATTCAATACAAATAAAAAAATATAAAAAATTTCAATTAAATAACTTGGCGTTGCTAAACATTATGCAAAAATAAAAATATTCTTTAATATATTCACATTACAATTATTATGATATAAGTAAATCAAATATAATTCTAAATTAAATTTAAATCTAAATTAAATTTATTATTTGTTGTGTTACGACCTGCCGACTCCACGATTGCTTCTTTTCGTGAAGTTGTGGCAACGATCGTCCGTTGATAATAAAATCACCTGATTCTTTTCAAAATAAATGTCATTCGGTAAATAGAACGTTTTGTTGCCATATAGTTCTTTAAAACATTTTGTCATTTGTCGATAAGTAATCATGGGAAAAACATAAGAAGATCGGAGATAAAATTATGCTGGTCTCCTCGAGATAAATAAAACATAGTGGATATCCTTTACAATAGAATTTTGCCGGCGGAATAAAGAAAAAATATCGAGAAAACTAATAACTGATAATAACTGGTAATAACTGGTTAGAGACTTAATTTTAAAAATAGAACCTTTCTCTTATTATTCTGACTGATGTCCTCCATACTGATGTAACACTCGCGGAAAAATAAACACATACACATTTACATATATTCACACATAAAAACTAATCTTCAACGTTAATCTTATTTTCCTTATGTATATTAAATTATTTATTTAAAATTTAAATAAAATCATATTTTATTAAAAATAATTTAATTTTTTATTAAGCCTCGCTCATTTCCGTTCCGAAGATCGCATTTGGACCTCTCCCGCGTAAAAAAGATTTAGTTCTTTTACCAAAAAAGGACTTCCAAGCGAACATCCGAACAACAGAATAATGCAGAATAATAGCGATCTTAATTAGCCCTTAACATCGTCAGCCACGAGAAAACAGTTGGGTTTTGTTTCTCGTGGCTCATGGTGCCTTGTTTCATTGAACGTAGATCTCGAATCACTATGTTTCTAAAAAACATGACGAAATAAAGGCTTTCTTTTTGGCTAGAACCGGAGGGAGGCTCGCCACTTTTACACAGGGTTACTGAGGGTCACAAACAGACACATATCTAATTATACAGGGTGGCCCCGAACGTTCTAGCCAGACTTTGAGATCTTATAGGAAATTTAATTCTGAACAAAAACATTCCTATAAGCATAGGTAGAAAAATGCTTCCTTAAGCAGTTATCGCTCAAAAACCTCTGATAAAGAAAAAGCAAAAGGTGAAAAGAAAATGAAACTTAATAAATTTCTTGAAAAAACGATAAAAATAAAAATCGTTTTCCTTTCTGAAAATAAAATAAATTTTTTTAAGTTTCATTTTCTTTTTATTTCATTTTTTTCACCTTTTGCTCTTCCTTTTAAGTTTCATTTTCTTTTTATTTCATTTTCTTTTCACCTTTTGCTCTTCCTTTATCAGAAATTTTTGAGCGAACTTCTTAAGGAAGCATTTTTCGACCCATGTTTAAAAGAAATTTTTTGTTCAGAATTAAATTTCCTATAAGATCTCAAAGTCTGGCTGGAACGTTCGGTCCACCCTGTATATACCAACTAATATTTAGCTGAAAAATGATCCAAATACTAGGACCGAAACGTTCAAAATAAACAAAAAGAATATATATATATAATTCATGCATTATTAACCGCGTCAAGTTCTTAATTAGCCCACTATTCTTTTATATCAGTTCTCGTTGCTAATTTTCTCTTTTATTATATACAATAATCTCTCTTATATTATTTACAAGTAACATTTTATTATATATCAAGCCGGATAAAAAATTATTCTACTATTATTTTTCAAGCTTTAATTAATTGCATCTATAAAAGATTCTGGTTGTTTTCTTCATCTTTTTCAAATGTAGATTAAATTACATCCAAACAATTTCGCTTTGATAAGACAAGAAGTGATACGTGTAAAATCGGCAAACTGTCAATAATAATATATATAAAACACATATATATAAAACTTGTTTGAAGTTTATAATGCATTGATGCGAAAAGAAACAGATGTCAAGATACAAAGTCATTGACTATAATTTCAGACGTTTTGTAATAAAATAATGTCGAATTCAAACTGTATCTGATATTTGATATAAATTGATATATAATTTTCTGTTGCATATAAAGTACTTTATTATCATAAATAATTATCATTTATTCATAAACACAGTCATTACTAAACGAAGCATAAAAAAATAATGCTTTCAAGTGAATGGGCTTATCACATATGAGTTCTTTGAAATATTTCTTATCTCATTATTAATCATTAAATTATAATTCTTATTTTTCTTGCGATCCTATAAAAAGTGAGTAACTTTATTCGAAAGTTACACTTAATCGTGACAAGTACAGTAATATATAGTTAAAAAGGTTAAAAATATTTTATTAATATGGCAAAACTAATACTCATCTTCATTCTTGCGATCTTTTACCTCAATGAAATCCATGGACATGGAATGCTAATGGAACCCGTAAATAGAGGAAGTGCATGGAGAAAAGGATTCAAAACACCCATCAACTATGATGACGATGGAAACTATTGCGGAGGTTTATTTGTAAGTGTGTATTTCTAGATGAAAAATTGAGAATTTTATATCTTTAATTATAAGTATATAGAACAAATATATTTATATTATGTCGGAATAATTTTACTATTATATGGAATTATTATTTTATTTTTTTAACATCAGAACTGGGGAGAAAAGAATTATATACAAAATACTTCCACATATGTTTTCTTATTTTCGTATAATCACTGCCTATTATATACAAGAAAAATAATAAAAGTAATTTAAAAAATAATTTAAAAAATAATTTAATTTTTTTTGTCTATTTTTCGTTTTTAATTTTAAAAGTCTACTTTTTTAGAAAAAGTAAGATTTAAAAAAATAAAAAAATTGCTCAAATAATTATATATTTTGACAATTTTTTTTATGTAATTATATATTAAATAAGATAATATAAGAATATAAGAAATTTTGATAATTTACATTTGAGCTGACCTCACAGATTTCAATAACCTTGATATATAGTATCAATCGCATCAGCCGTCGTAATATCTGAGCGCTCACGCACACTACCAGGCGCGCGGCTCACCGACCGTGCGTCCAGCTAAAAATCGGCGAGACTTCACTCAATAATAACTCTTTTATTAAGCGTTATAAAAAAAAATGATACAGGACTTTTCTCCTCAGTTTTGCCTACTCTACCTGCACACGACGGGTGATGCGATTGACGCCGGACACCCTGTATATGTATTATATTATCAAGAATACGGTCTTGAGTAATTTTCAAAAAGTTTTAGCCGTCGCTAGAACTTTATTAAAAAGTTATACACAAAATAAGTTTTACGAATAAAACATAATTTTCATTAATACTAACAATAAGAAGTGTACACACACATATACATACACACACAATAAATATAATATGAATATGTATTATAAAAAGGAACTATAAAATATTTATTTGCTTTTAATTTTATACATGAGCAGAGGAGATTTACTATGTTTTAATACGTATTTGTAGTAGATTTATTTATTCTTGAGATATTGAATACATATTTGCTAATATTATACAGTATCCCAAAATTCTCGATATAAAGTATACAGAAATTCTTGATATCAAATAAAGTAATTTGTCATTTGCTCCAAAACTCAATCTAAACAATAGTTTTTAAATGAGAACTATTTAAAATTGTCTAATTAGCGTACTAAATTGTGTATCGATCAAAAGTGGCACTACAGATTTTTATATATTACTAGACCACTAACTCCTACGAAATATATTGTCCCGAAATACGTACAGAACATGCGCACATAGCACATACACACAAAAACATTTTTCGTCTGTAGCATCGACCATATTATACATATATCTAGTTCATATCCTCTTTTTTTTTACTGATTCCTATTTAAGTCACACATGCGCAAATGCTTACTTTTCATATACTTCTAATACATACTTCTAATACATACTTCTCGGGGTCAATTTTTTGGTACAAAATGTAAGGGAGTTCGATCTAGTAATATATAGAAGTCTATGAGTGATATGTGGCGCGCGCTTGCCTAATCATGAAGATATCAGGTCACATCACCGTCTGGCACTTGTTCGTAAGACACTTTAGCGTCGCTATATTACCGTCCGACATTTCATCATCTGCGACATTTTATCGTCCAACATTTCATCGTCTACGATATTGCACCGTCCACGACATTTCATCGTCCGACATTTCATCATTCGACATTTCATTCAGCGAAGTCCATTCTTCGTCCTGTGCTTTGGACGCGATACGAGATTTATAATTATGTGTTTTCACATGGATTTGTAACTTTCTGCGCGAAGTGAGGTCCATATCACCTTGTGCTTCGGACGTGAAAGGTTTATAATTATGTGTTTTCACTTATATGATTTGTAATTTTTTACACGAAGCGAAGTCCATCTTATATTGCCCTGTGCTTCGAACACAAAACAATGTTTATAATTATGCGATTTCGCATGGATTTGTATCTTTCTGTGCAAAGCAAGGTCCATCCCATATTGCCATGTGCTTCGGACGCGAAACGAGGTTTATAATTACGCGATTTGGCGTGGGTTTGTATCTTTCTACGCGAAGCAATGTCCATGCCATATTGCCTTGTATTTCGGACGCGAAACGAGGTTTATAATTATGCGTTTTTATTTGTAACTTTCTGTGCGAAGCGAAATCCATCCTATATCGTCTTGTGCTTCGGACGCGAATAGATTGGACGATGGAATGTCGTGGACATCGAAACGTCGAACGATGAAATATCGGACGATGAAATGTTGCGGACGATGAAATGTCAGACGGTGAAATGTCAAACGGTAAAATGGCGGTGAAGTGTCTTACGAACAAGTGGCAGACGTGTACATAAACCATCATGAAATATCAATATATTTGGCCGTTTTTTTCTTATTTCACTAAAGATTTTATCACTCAATATTTTATTAATGCATAATATCTGAATTTATCGCTATTTTAAATATAATTTATTTGGTATAAAAAAATTGTTTACTGATATCTTTGAAAGAACGATTAGAAATAATATAACATGCTTAAACAACACATACATAATTTTCTATGCAAGATAATCTTCGAAAAGCAAATGCTTGCATAAACATGCAAGGCATGTATTTCGAGTATTTATAAATAATATTCTATTGGTTGTTTTCAAGGCAATATTTTTAGAAACACACTTCATGAAAAAATTACGTGTTATTTGAATGTTATTTCTAGTCGTTTTTTTTAGAGGATTCAGTAAGAAAAATTTCTTCGTATCAAATAAATTTTATTGAAAATAACAATAAATTCAAATATTATGCATTAATAAAAAGTTGCGTAAAATCTTTGGTTAAATAGAAGAAAAACAACCTACATGACTAATTAATACTTCGTAATTCCATACAAGCGCGCCACGCCTCTCCTGATCAGCGCACACTAGTACGCTAAATTGACAACTTTAGCTCTCATTTAAAAACTATTGTTTGAGTGAAGTTTTGGTAAATGATAAGTAGTTTTAATATCAAGAATTTCCCTGTACACTTTGTATCCGGGAGTTTAAGCTCCCGAAAAGCTGACACACGCACCTACGCGCGCTTGAGTTCACTCACGCGCACATGCACTCGAATTTACATGAAACGGAACGCACCTTTAGCACAGCGTCTCCCGACTGCTCTTATAAAATGTGGAATTAATAATGATTACAAAGTAAAGTAATTGTAAAAAAGTAAAAAGTAATTTGTTAGAGCTATTTAATTCTAAAATATTAAGCCTTTATAAATCGCCTAACGTTAAATATGTGGCAAGAGTAAATTCAAATAAAAATAAATTTAAATAATAATCAACAATAACTTATTTATGTGATATTTTATATTTTATCTTATACTTAACTGGTATAATAATTATATTTCACATATACGTATAATTTTTTAAATTGTAATATTTAATAATAATAATAATAATAATAATTTGTAGTTAATTGTATTAAAACTTACAAATAGATATTATTTCAAACTTTTTAAATCTTAATTTGATAAATGTTTACCTTTACACAGCTCACGCCAAATGGCTTCCGGTTAACCTTGACGTTGACCTTGATCTCTAGAGAATTCAAGATCATTGACCTTTCCCGTCGCTTGATCAGTAAAAAAAAATTATGAAGGAATAAACGTATTGAATGATTAAAAAAAGTATTGAAGAAAATCAAAATTAATGTTACAGAAAAAATTTACAATTTATTCATCAGTTAATACAGGATTAACTAACTGATAGAGAGCTCTTATAAAACTGAACAAAAAAAGTACATTTATGTACATTTTTTACATAAACCCATTGTTTTGGATGTTATATGATAAAATAATAATTGTAACACTATCGTGTTACACATTGCCTCCACGCATATATTTTTTAATGCGAAGTGAGATTCCATATGGGTTTACAAGTTTTTGAGCGAAGTGAGGTTCAATCCAAACAAATGTCTAATTTTAATGGTAGTGGGGTCGCCCCGTAAGGGGAGAGGAGCGACACACAGTGATTCCATGCCTACACGTTTTAATGCGAAGTGAGGTATCACATGGGTTTACAAGAAGAAATTGATTTGGGAATTTACAACTGAAGAAAATTTATTAATATATTTCGCTATAAATCAGGTCCGATACATTGTATTAACATAATAGCGTTAAAAGTATAATCTTTGGGTTTATGTATAAACATGTATATAATCTTTTTTGTAGAGTTTTTTTAAGAGCTTCATTTTTTGTGAATTTTTTTTTTTTAAATCAATATTTTCGAAGATATACAGTAAAAATGTTAGGAACTTTGATGGGGCATAGGAGCCTTGTCGGCCAAACACCCTCAAGGTGTTTGCTTTATATTCAAGTCAAAGACAAGCTTTGGTTAAAATTTCAGTGCAATCGGAGGTTTATCATTTTTGGAATTTTGTCCAAAGTTGCTAATCTATGTAAAAATGTATAATTATAAACCTTGTTTCACCTCCAAAGCACAGGGCGATATGGATTAAATCTTGCTTCGCGCAGAAAGTTGCAAACTCATATGAAAATATATAATTATAAACTTTGTTTAATGTATACCTTGTTTAGTCAGAACTTTTTTTTCTACTAATCGAACGACGGGAAAGGTCAATTGGAAGGACCTTGAACTCTTTAGAAGTCAAGGTCAACCGGAAGTCATTTGGAGTAGAGTGTGTAAAAGTAAACATTTACTCTTAATTTTTGTAAAATACTTTTTTTAATTGTTTTCATTATTAAATATTCGTTAATTACCTGTTTTTCATTTAATTTTTTGTTTTACTTAATTTTTAATTTTTAATTTTTATAATTATTTAAATGTTACAATTTTGTTGGCAGCAGTTGGGAGTTCTTTTTTTTGTTAATATTTTTTATTATTTCATTCTTTAAAAAGCTCTGTGTATGTATGTATGTATGTGTGTGTGTGTGTGTGTGTGTGTGTGTGTGTGTGTGTGTGTGTGTGTGTGTGTGTGTGT
>JBCEZX010000045.1:516810-531298 GCA_039654345.1 Cataglyphis cursor | reverse complement strand
TGTGTGTGTGTGTGTGTGTGTGTGTGTGTGTGTGTGTGTGTGTGTGTGTGTGTGTGTGTGTGTGTGTGTATGTGTATGTGCGGCTTGCCTTTGAAAACCTGCTTGACTGAATCGTTCACTTAATTTATTCGTCTAATATTTGTATTATTCCTCTTTTTTCTTCGTGTTATCTAAAGAAAACTTAATATCTTTCTTATAAATATACTGATATGATAATTTTAATCTTATATAATTTTAATCTTATATATTAAATAATAATTATATTATGCATATAAATGCATAAGTTATAAAATATAAACAAACATAATATTTAAAATATAAATAAATTCTTGATTTATCTTCTTTCTTCTTAAAATCATTCTTTAATTCTTGATTTATTTTCTTTCTTCTTGAAATCCTTTTAGTCTACTTTATTCTTCTGTTTGATACTAAAATTTTAATATATTATTAGCTGCATTGATGTCCATCTTTCTGTTCTCTATCTTCACAGATAAGGCGCAACATTGCTGCCAATAATAAGCACATAAATACGGCGCAATCATGCTGCCAATACGTGTAATATAACCATGCTACTCATTCTTCTTTTTTTTGCCCTCATATATCTTCATCCTATATATATGAACAAACTTTAATGATTATTATTATATAAAACGTATAAAATGTATTACATAATAATAAAGAAGAATAATGAATCATTATACGAGTATACTTATCAAGCAACTCCAATATGTCGTCTATTCTTTCAAGTATATCCGCTGCAATCTTTTTAATTAACAATATAATCACAGAGTGAGAGAGAGAGGGAGAGAGAAATAGACAGAGAAAAAAAGACTGAAATAATAATACCTGAAATAATAATATATCCTACTCAAAAAAAAACCGCACAAAGGTAAAAAAAAATACGCCAATATAAAAAAATATCGCTTGTACGCAGCAAAAAGTTGAAAAAATATTTATCTCTAAAAAATAACTGATAAAAAAATTTTTCCCTAAAAAATAAAAAATAAATGAAATCAATAATTAACTAGCCAAGTATTTAGAAGTAATTCACTTTGCAAAAATTTGTAATTTAAAATATTTGTCATAAAAACGATCTTGCATTTATAGAAATATTATAAATGCTCTTGAAAAAATTAAAATGCATTTTATTATTATTTTATTTTATTTTAACAATTACATTATTATATTTCAAATAATTATTTTATATAATATATAAAGTAGTACTGTTATATTGCGGATTTTATTATAAAATAAATTATAAAATTACTTTTTTCTTACTGCAATAACATCTATCACATTTCAAATTTAAAAGTGCCTAACTGATCGACTTGTTTTGAAATTAATCATAAGCTTTAGGCCCGGAACAAAAAGGATTAAAATTAAACGTTCTCTCGTTCTCAATCCTCAATTATTCTCCCTCTCTTCCATCTTTCCTTCATCTCTATCCAACACCTTCTTACTATTTCTCCTCTCTTCCCTTCCTTTAATCTTTTCTTTCCATGCCCTTTTTCCCGCTCTTCCTCTCGTTAGTTCTCTCTTCACTTCATCCCTTATTATGTATCCCAGAGTTCTCCAGTCCGTCCCCATTGTCCATTTTAAATACCTTTCTATCTCTTTTTTCTCCTTCCACCCCCATATCTCCGCTCCGCACCCCATTATCGTTCATACCATTGTATCATATAACTACAATCTTCTTTCCTCAACCTTCAATCCTCATTCCTTTCCCCATAGTCTTTTTCCTATTCTTCATATCTCCCTCATCACTATTACGGCTTTTCTTTCTCTCTCCCTTATATGTGCCTCCTGCCCTTCGTTTTTTTGTACCGTGTAACCCAAATATCCAAATTGCTTCACTTCCTCTGATTTTTTCCTCTTCTATCTCTAGTCCACCTTTCTTGTCCGTCCCCCTCCTTTCCTAAACCTCAATACTTTTTGTTTTCTCTACGTTTAATTCTAGACCCTTTTTCTCTAAGTATCTTTCTGTTCTATTTAGCAGCGCCCTCATATCCTCTTCCTTTTCTACCAACATCACTACATCATCCGCGTATGCTAGTGTATATATTTTCTCTTTTTCTAGTTTTATTCCTCCCCATCCTCCTTTTCTCATTTTGTTCTCTAGATCTGTCAGTATTATATTAAAAAGCATTGGGCTCAGTGAACAGCCCTGCCTCAACCTCTTTGCTGTTTAGAATTCCTCTCCTGTCCTCTCACTTACTCTCACCCTATTTTTTGTTTCCTTTGCCACCTCTTCTATCCTTCTATCACCAAACCTTCTCTTATCCCCCTTGCCTTCATTGTCTTTATTAATATCTCCTTGTCCACTGAGTCAAACGCCGCCCTCAGATCTATAAACACTGCCGTCATTTTCCCTCCTTTCTAACTGCCTGTTTATTAGGTAGTTCAAAGCATAAATCTGGTCTATCATTCCCGTACCTTTTCTAAATTCTGCCTGACTTTCTGACAGAACCCCTTTCGTTTCCATCTCTTCTTTCAGCCTTTCGCCTAATGCCGCCACATATATTTTATATAATGACGGCATCAGCGTTAGTCCTCTATAATCCTTTGTCTGAGGAGACAAAGGATCTCCCCTCCCTTTTTTGACTATTGGCACTATGATTCCCTCTTTCCATTATTCCGACCAATTCTCTCCGTTCCATACCCTCTTACATACCTCCCATACTCAATTTTCTAAATCCGCCCCTCCGTACTTCCATACTTCATTTGAAATTCCATCCTGACTAATTGCTTTTCCCCCTTTTAGACCTGCTACCACTCTCTTCACTTCCTCCTGTTTTAGTTCTGTTTCCTCCCTTTCTTCCCTTTTTTCCTTCCCTCTTCTTACTACTCTTCCTTCTATTCCACCAAATAATCTCATAAAGTGTTCCTCCATCTCTATCTCCTCGTTCACCTTCTTTCTTCCTTTCCTCTCTTTCCTTACTAATTCTCAAATCTTACCTTCTGTTCTTGCTTCCCCTGTCTCTCTCACTATCCTATCTCTTTTCTCTTTTTTCTTTTTCTCGCATAGCTCTTTATATTCCTTTTCTTTTTTTTATACCTATCACCTTCTCCCTTTTTCTCCACTTTCTTAATTCTCTTCTCATTTCCCTTTTTCTTACTTTACATTCCTCATTTCATCATCCCTTTCTGTTTCCCTTTTCTACTCCTTTCCTTTTTTCGCATCTCTCTAATACTATCCTTAACCTCTTTTTCATTACCTTTATCTCCTCTTGTATTCCTTCCTCTCTTCTTCTCACCGTTCCTAACTCCTTTCTAAAATTTTCTTTTCGTCCCACACTCCCCGTTTTCCTATCCTGCCTTCTCTTTGTCTCCTCTCTCCTCTATTCCTGTTTTTCTTTATCCATACACTGGCAGATGGTCTGAATCTACTTATTCTCTTATTTTTAATTTTTCCATTTTTTCTCTAATATTTTCATCACCTATAATGTAGTCAATCACCTTTTCCTCCCTTCCCCCTACATAAGTGAATTCCCCCTCTTCGTCTCCCTTTAAACTTCCATTTAGTATTGACTAATAAAGCACGCGCGAATCAAGAAATGCACTCAAGCACAATTAACGATACAAATATGTAAAGGCAAAAAACGTTGGAAATAAAATAAATAAATATCTTTTCAAGAATATGTTTAGCTTCAATATTACTTTAGCAAAATATCATAAAATTTGAAAAATATTAGATTTAATCATTGCAATTCTATAGCACTTTAAAGAATATCATTCGATAAAAAGCAAGTTTTTTCAACAACAGAAAAAAGAGTAATTGTCTTCTAAAATTTGTTTTATACTTTATTATTTGTTTTAAAATTAGTTATATGTACGATTAGGTTTAGGTTTGATGAATTTTTTTAGAGTGTAGGCGCATGGGAATGGGTTAACGCCCCTTATATTTTTTATTATATTCTATTTATAAAACTTTTGCTGATAATTTTTTAATAAATAATAATCGATTACTAAAATCTTTCGAATACCATTCAGTTATATACTTGATAATATATGTTATCTCTAACTTAACCAAAAATCTAATTTTAAATGATAATAATTATAAATAGATTTGAATTGGCCCTGCCGCTCACGAATTTATTTCTCATCTTTAATATAGAGATGGAACTTACTTTACGCAAAAAATAAACCTTTTTCTCTCTCATGCAGTTACACACTTTCTAATTTATGAAATAAACACTCTATATAAAAGTTTGTCTTGAACATGAATATATGTTTGTATATAGGTATTAATATAGGTAGCAATATACACATGTAAACAATATTCAATAATGACTTTTCATTGTTACCTTCAAACTTCACTTATTTGTACGAACGGTTGATATTACGCCAATCTTACTGATTTCAATGACCTTGATACATGTTGTTAAAGACATGGCTCTGAATGAGAAGCCTTCACTTACGCACAGTACAATTGGACACGTTGCAATTGCACACTGTGTTATTAGACATATAAAGTTGCGCACCGTTCGATTGGACACATTTCATTTGCGCACAGTTCGTTTGGACACATTTGATTTGCGCACTGTTCAATTGGACACCGTTGCTTTTGGACACAACACATATTTTTGTATAATTTAAAATACATACACACGCATGTATGCATGTATAATTTTGAAATTTTTTGACATTTATTATTAATTTCATTTGGTTAATAAACGTTTATTACAGTTCGTTTACACACAGTTCTTTTGCGCACATTTCTTAAGCACGCACACACACACACACACACACGAGGGGTGCAAGGGGGGCCTTCGGCCCCCCTCCCGCACCTACCCCGCCGGTAGGCTGGGTGGACCTCGCTTTACAACTTACAAAGTACATGCTACTGTGTCCGATCGGACCCGTGTCCAAAATGTGTGCAAAAGAAATGTGCGCAAAAGAAACGTGCGCAAAAGATATGTGCGCAAAAGAAATGTGCGCAAAAGATATGTGCGCAAAAGATATGTGCGCAAAAGATATGTGCGCAAAAGATATGTGCGCAAAAGAAATGTGCGCAAAAGATATGTGCGCAAAAGAACTTTGTGTAAACGAACTGTAACAAACGTTTATTTACCAAATGAAGTTAATAATTAATGTCAAAAAATTTCAAAATTATACATGCATACATGCGTGTGTATGTATTTTAAATTATACAAAAACATCTATTGTGTCCAAAAACAACGTGTCCAATTGAACGGTGCGCAAATGAAATGTGTCCAAACGAATTGTGTGCAATTGAATTGTGTCCAATCGAACGGTGCTCAACTTTATGTGTCTAATATCACAGTGCGCAATTGCAACGTGTCCAATTGTACTGTGCGCAAGTGAGCCTCTTCCGCTCTGAATAACTTGCAAAAAAATTTGGCTATCGCTCATTGTTCATTACAAAATTATTAACAATTAAATGATGTGACAAAAACGTATTACAATAAATGCAATAATCTGAATTTCTCCATGCATAAATGTTATATATTTATGTATTTAATTGTATATTTAAGTTATTAATTTATATTTAAGTGTATATTTAAGTAATTGCATGGGCGGGAAAGGGCTTTAGGTTTAAACCAAATTTTAATTTTAAATCAGGTTTACATTACATTATACTTTTTGAAAGTAGAGCGCTCTCATAAAGAGGGAGGGACACACTGCGTTCACGTATATATTTTACAATGAAAGGCGAGACCCACTCACAATTCTTGTGTGAGTGGGAATATATGCATTTGTCCTCTCTGCAAGGAAGCTCCATTTCCAAAAAATATAAGCTAATCCAAATTTATTTTTTTATTTAAATCTAAAATTTGGTTTGTATTAGGTTATATCTTCCAGAAATGGAGCCCTTTCATAGAAGAAGAAAAGTAGGGGCGGAACCCATTGTCCCATTGTGTCCACGCATATATATAAGGTGTCTGATAATAATCGCCCCACATGTGATGTGTAGATAGAGCGGATTAAACTAAACAGGAAAGTACTTTATTATTTTTTTGTATAACACTTAATAAAGAAATTATTATTGAATAAAGTTTGGCCAATCATCGCCGATCTTTAACCGGACGCACATCGGTGAGTCGCGATAGTGATGTGCCGCCGTAGCGGTGGAGCGTTCTCGCATACTTTTAGACACACGGTTCACCGACGTGCGCCCGGCGATGATTGGCCAAAATTTATTCAACATTAATTCCTTTATTAAGTGTTATACAAAAAAATGATAAAGGATTTTGTCTGCTTAATCCGCTCTATCTGCACATTACGAGTCGGCCGATTATTATCAACATCCTGTATATTTTACAACACAAAGCAAAGTCTACCCCACAATTCTTGTATAGGTGAGAAAGTATATGCGTAATAATTCATGTCGAAATATATGCAGTCTTATATTGCAAGCAACGGTCGGTCACTATTTTCAATTGTTAATAACTTTGTAATAAATAATGAGCGATGGCTAAAACTTTTTACAAGTTACTCTGAGCCATATCCTTGACAACATATGTCAAGGTTATTGAAATCGGTGAGGTCAGCGCTAATATCGAGGTACGAACATTTAGTTGTTAATAACATTTTAATAAACAACGAAAAATGGCTAAAATTCTTTGAACGTTATTTAGGATTATGATGTTGATAACATGTGTCAAAGTTAAGTCATTGGCGGAATATACTATAGAGTACATTAATGTAAATGTTTACCTCAAATTATTTGATATTTTCACTATTTTCTTTTTGTAGCATGAACCGTAAAATAAATATATTTTTCGTTAATCTTGTATCTTCATTTTTATTGCAATAAAATTTATCTCATTAACAGATAAAGTTTTACATTATTAAAGATTATTGTGTTAATCTATACAGGTGCAAATAAATAACGGTGGCAAATGTGGTCTTTGTGGAGATGATTACAAAATGCCACAACCCAGGCCAAACGAAAATGGCGGAAAATATGGAACTGGTACTATTGTAAAATAGTAAGTATACTTTAAAAGAATATTATACAAAGAAAAAGAAAAATTCTAAAAGAAAATAGAAAGGCTAAACAGGGCTTCGCCTCTCTACAAAATAAAAATATTTTACAACAATATAAATTTTTATTCAGTTGGCACAATTTTTTAGTACCATTATCTTTGTAGAAAATTTTTATATTTAAATAATTATTTTATATAAAAATATTTAATTAAATTTTTGTTTATTAAGTTTTTATTTATATAAATAATAATAATTTATAAATAATAATAAAAAAAATAAATTTTATAGCAATTTTTATTCTTTTGGCACAATTTTTTGATATCATTATTTTTGTAGGGAATTTAAATAATTATTTTATACAAAAATATTTTTATTTAAAATGTTTTTATTTAAATATAATATTTTTTCACATAGAGCGTGTACTTGGCGCCTTTTTTTACTTTTTTTAAAAAAGATAATTTTTTTAGGGATTATATCATTCTTTTTTTTCATCAATGCGATAATTCTTTTTGCTTACTATAGATATCCAGATTCTTCAAACTTCTTTGCTATTCTTATTCTAAGTATAATGTATAATTACAGAACAGTGTGTCAGAAATATACATTATTCACAATCTATATTTTTAAATTTTTTAATGAATAATCGTTGTTGCTTATTAAGCTGTATCATTAAATATATAAATAAAGCGGGAAAGGTAAGTTCTATAATTCTATTTTGAATAGTAAAGGTATATTTTTTAAACATAGCGGAATCATAGAAATTGTTAGGGAAAGCATAATAATTTAAAAAAAATAAAATAAAAAGATTACAAACAATTTACATTTATTTAAATAAGAAAATTACGAACAGCTTGTATTTTTTCATAAATTTTTAAATTAAAGAATAAAAAAATCAGTTTAAATTTAACAATAATATAACTATATTCAATATTATAACAATACTTAATAATAATATAAAAATATTATAAAAAAATATAAACTATACAAAAAAATTAAATTTTTTAACTTTTTAACATTATTTAATTATAGAATGCATGACCATTATTTTGCTATTGATTTGATTAATCGTAGTACATGCATTTTTAATTCTCTATCTGAAATAAATCATCTAATAATTTTTAAACCTTGATGACAATTGGTAATAAGACTTGCATAAGAAACATTTTTATACAACGCTATTACTACGCAATAACTTCATTGCACTATACGTTCATGTCTATTAGAGTCCTTAAGGATAGAATCTGGCCACTTGATTAGTTTTGGAAAAACATGGCAGCAATGTATACATGAAGAAATGTAGTAACGCAAAAAGTAGCAAAGCAATTATAATTGTGTTGTATTAAAAAATATTTCTTATGCAAATTTTATTAATAGTTGTCATCAATCAGATTTGAAACTTATGAGACGATTTATTTCATATAGAATAAAAATTGCCAGTAAGCCGAAAATTGCAAAAAGCCGTCTAATCAAACCAATATACAATAGCAAAACAATGGCCATGCATTCTATAATTAAATAATATTAAAAAATTAAAAAGTTTATATTTTTTTAGATAGTTTATATTTTGTATAATTTCGTTATATTATTATTAAGTTTTCTTAGAATATTATATTAAATATAATTATATTATTGTTATATTTAAGTTAGAATAGAATAAAATATAAACAAAGTACGAAGGACGGTCCTTGGGGTGCAAAGCTCCGCCTACGGCACGCAGACCAAATCCATTGTGCCTCTCCGATAAGCGGCCCCTCAGTTCAGGCCTATTTTTCTCCAGAGAAGAAGGAGAGCCTTAACCCAGAGATCTCCTATCTGCCGAGGCCTTGGAAAAGCAGACTCCAGCAGTTCCAATCTAATCTGGCATAAGCCGAGCAATCACACATGGAGGTGACACACTGGTTTCCTTCCGCGTCACATTTCCTGCAGTTGAGTCTCATACTGATGCCAATTTATGCGAGTGGTAGTTGAGAGTGCCGTGCCCCGTGAGAATACGAATCACCAGCCCGGCTTCTCATCTGCTTACCTTTTTGATACAACTGGCGAGGTCCTCCCTCAGAGAATCCCCGAGGAGAGCCTTTGCCTATCTGCATCCAACCGCTCCTCTCTAGGAGGCCAGGTACTGATCCCGCAGCCAGTGACCGATCTCCCCCTTGCTTAAGCTCTGGCAAGCTGGTCGGCCGCCTCGTTGCCTCTGATATCAGAATGCCCAGGCACTCAGACCAGAGCGACTTCATTGTCTTTTGTTCTCCCAGAATGCATCTGCAGTCTCAGACCAACTTGGAGGTAACAATCGGAGCATCAAGAACTCTCAGAGTCGCCTGGTCCGAACAAATGCTAATGCGTCTGCCCCTTTCTTTATTGGTGAAAAGTCCTTGCGCACAGTATAAGATCGCCACTACCTCCTCTTGGAAGACCGTGGCGAATTTACCGAGTGGAATCGACTCATTGATCCTTTCCCTCGACAGTGAAAGCCAGCTTTTGAGCCCGAGCCGATCCTAGACTCATCCATGAAAAGGATGAGCCCATTTTTCAGCACCGAACCCTGCGGACCAGTCCTTTCGCTCCGAAAAGCACATCTTGAATGGCGCATTGAGAACACGAATGGCTGACATTTTGTCCTGCCCCATGCTAAAGACAGCCCGACACTAACAGTGCCGAGCGTCATTACTCTTCGACGGAGCATACCCCTGATCCACTGGACCAGCCTGTCTGGAACATCCCACAGTGCTGCTTCCCTGCAAATCACCTCGTGAGAGATATTGTTAAAGCCACCCTCTATATCCAAAAAGGTCTTCACCGCGTAGCCTCCCTCCATAAGATCTTTCTCAATTTGGGAAACCAGAGAGTGGAGCGCCATTTCAGTAGAGAAATCCATTCTATAAGCATGTTGGTTTCCATGCAGCGGATGCCGCCCGAGAACATCCCTCAGATAGATCTCAATTAGCTTCTCCAACGTTTTCAAAAGAAATGAGGTTAGATAGATTGAAGTCCTTGGCAGCCGACTTTGGGTATGAATATTACCCTTGCCAGCCTCCATGCTTTGGGGACAATGTATCTCAAAGCAAGACAAGCTCTCAGAGTTCGCGTGAGCGACCCACTGATCTGCACGAACCCCTCTTGTAGGAGCGCCAGATAAATTCCATCCGGTCCAGCAAACTTGAATGGTTTGAAAGTTTTTAACGGTCCACTTCATCCTCTCGGATTTTACAATGCTAGTTCGCAGTCACACCCGCGTGCCCTTAGTCTGGGCTCCGCGGTCAGAGTCAACATCAAGTCCCCTCTTAAAGTCCGGTAAATGGTCTCCAGAAGACCAGACATCATTCACCGAAAACCACGTCTCCATCCGGGAGGCGTATCGCCTGCAGCGATTTTGAGTCCGGGTTTCTTGCCAGAATTCTGCAGTGCCTGAAGGTTTCCGGAATCTCCTCCGTAGATTCACAGAACCTCCTCCAGCTCTCTCTCTTGACGGTTACTACAGAATCTCTATAGGTCTTTTGAGCCCTCCGGTAGAGGTCTCAGTCGAGCGGGCGACCCGTGTTCCCGGCTCTATTCCATGCCGAGCCCCCTCTGCAGTCACGGTCCCCAAAGAAACCTTCTTGTTAGAACAAACCGTCCTCGCTCGACAGTTCTTCTCGAAACTGCCCATTAAAACTCTTTGTATGATCCACGCAGAGCTCCACCTTGGTGCCGGTCTCGTGCCTTAGGAAAGCCACACAGATAGAAAGATCCTCTCGGAATGAGTCCCAATCCGTCCTTCTCGGATTTTTTCTATAGATTGTCTCAGGCCTCACATTGGCAAGTCTGAAGTCAATCTGCCTGTGGTCGGAGAGAGAGGGCTCAGATGAAATCTGCCATTCGACAATCTCCGGAACCAGATTCCTAGAACATAAGATGAGGTCAAGTACCTCATGCCTAAGTACATTCTGAAATGTTGGCACTTTGCCCCTGTTTAGAATTTCAAGATCAGTGGTCATCAGATACTTCAGAAGCCTCCTGCCCCGATCGTTGATATTGGTGCTACCCCAAACCGTGTGGTGCGCATTAGCGTCGCACTCCACAATCAGCGGCAGTCCCTTGGCCTATCAGTGCTCCACCAGTTTGATAACAGGTCCTGGCAGAAGTGAGACCCTTCCTCATGCGGGAAGTACGCTGAGCTCACCATTACCTGCCTGATCTCACCTGTATTGAATCTGCGAAGATACACCACGATCGCCGCAACATCCCTAGAACAGAACTCTGGCATGAATCCCTTAACCGCAATTGCGGCCCTGGGATTGGGCTCTGTGAGAGACTTGAAGAGTCTACCACACAGGCCGCAATGCCCCTGATGCAGCCACAGTAAACCTAGGGTTTCTGCAGGGTAAAACATGTATGCGCCACAGCTATGCTCCTCGGCCAGAACAGCTGAGGCGCCCTTGCTGAAGTGTAAGTTAATCTGGGTGAATCCCACCGTCGCCATGCCCACTTTATTGAGGGCCTGATGCTGGCTGAGATTCTACCTGCTCCGTCAGCTCGCTACGAGCTCCGAGCAGACCCACAGTGATCTGCTCGAGCCCATAGCTAAGCCTAAAGTCCCGCGCCTTCAACTTGAGGACGCTGGACTCCGGGATGCCGAGAATGAGGTTCCTCCCTTCAGGGGAAGCCCCAACATTCTCGGCAAAAATCTGCCAGCTGGCGATGCCCGAATTCTGCCTCTCCAGCAGCCCCAGGATCGCCGTCGCAGGCACCAGAGGACCCGGAACCCAGACAGCCGCCCTGTGCCGCCTTTGAAGCGCATCCAAGCGCACCACTCTAAGCTTGGCGTCATGTGCTCGCTCAGAGAGCTAATTGAGCGCCATCTCATCCTCCCCTCTGCGGTATAATGACGGCACCGTTCGGAGCACCGCAATCCCCGTTAAGCGAGAAAGGAGGTCCTTCCGGATCCCCGCCATCTCCGTGACCACCGCTCCCCGTAGCAAGGTCAATTGCTCCGGAGTCATCGCCTGTTCGGGGTAGCCCTCCTGATCGCCCTCACCAGGGGATCGGCAGCAGAAACATAGGGCTCAGTTGTCTGAGCCCTAGGCCCCTTTGCCGGGGTAGGGGGTACTGAAAGGGGGATATCCCCAGAGCCCGTCCGGCCCCTTTTCCACCCCCTTAGACGTCGTCCCAATAGCCCTGGAAGAAGAGGGATCTGACCCTCCTAAGGCCAGCTCCCTGTTCTTCTTGGCCTTCCTTTTCTCGGCTCTACAGCGGCTCTTCTTGCGAGAAGCCGCTGCTCCACCGACAGTCCCGTTCCCTCCCGGGCTCTGAAGAGCCCATTTGGGAGCCGAGGCCGCTACCTCTGAGGGTGGGAGCCCTTGCAAGCCCTCACCCTCAGTCCCCCCAAGACCGTCATCGATTTTTAAATTTGACACATCCATACTTGGTCCCACGCGAAGCTAGAGAACTGAAGTCCGCCCAGGCAAAGCCCCGCATGTTCGGGTAAGGCTAGATACTCTGGGATTTTGCCCGGTGCTCCAGAGGCATCGACTGCCCAGTGCCACGCAGCCCTCACCACCATGTCTTCCAGCTTGGCTTGGGGAGTCGGTCCGCGACAGTAGCCTTCCCAGCCCCCGACAATGTTTTACGCCCGCGGGACTAGTTATAGCCTCCAGTACCCAGGAGTCTACTCGGGTGGTCAGAAACCCGGAGGTCTCCTGGTCGTTCTCCTATCCGCCGCCCGGAGACGCGCCCGATAGGCGCTCAACCCACGAGTATATTTAAGTTAATTTTTTTTATTCTTTAATTTAAGAATTTATTAAAAAATGCAAGTTGTTCGTAATTTTCATATTTAAATTTCATATTTAAATAAATATATAAATTCATAAAAATAAATTTCATATTTAAATAAATATATAAATTCATAAAAAAGTACAAGCTGTTCGTAATTTTTTTATTTAAATAAATATAAATTGTTCGTAATTTTCTTATTTTAAATAGAGCAAGAGATATAAAGGCAATAAGAGCCGGCGCAGTAATAGAGGCGCATAACAATTTTTTTATTAAACACAGTATTAATTTGGTATATGTGTGAAGCGGCGTACGTTTCAACCTTTCTTTAGGCTTTCCTCAAAGCAATATTAAACGGAAAGAAATGCATGCAGTTAATTAACAGTCGGATGTCAGATTTATAACAGTACAGTTTGCGTAAACGCGTTCTAAATTACGATAAGTTTATGAATCTCGAAACGAATTTAAAGCCAACTAATATGTGCGTTTGGCAGGTCAACGTTGGTTAACGTTGCTAATAACGCACATATCAGTTGGCTTTAAATTTGTTCCGACATTCAAAAACTTATCGTAATTTATAATGCATTTACGCACACTGTACTTTTGTAAGTCTGACAACTGACTGTTAATTAACTGCATGCATTTCTTTCCGTTTAACATTGCGCTGAGGAAGGCCTAAAAAAAGGCCGAATCGTACGCCGCTTCACACATATGTCAAATTAATACTCTTTAATAAAAAATTTTTATGCGCCTCTATTACTGCGCCGGCTCTTATCTTTATATCTCTTTTTCTATTTATATTATCGGAGCCTTAATGATATGTTGATTTTTTTATTTTATTTTTAAATTATTATGTTTTCTCCAACAATTTCTATACGTTCTGTCATGTTTTTCTAACTTCGTTTTGATCAATAAAAAGACACACACTATGACAGATTCAATTCAGACTGTAGGCACAAATGTGAGCCTTTAGTTCAGATGCAGTTACCATGGTAATTTTTCAATCAATCAATCACTTATTGCAGAGCGTTGCTAATAAACTCAGAATAATACTAGCGCAATCTTTTGTCGAAAGCAACAAACGGATGTTATATTTTATATTATATTATATGTATATATCGTTGATGATGATGTCGACGTTTCTAAACTAAACTTTTTGCATTTGGAACTTTGCATCATAATATCTCTGATTGTAGATCATGTAGAGCAAAAAACATTTTCCTTATATGATTAAGACTCAAGCTATTCATTAAGCCTATTAAAAACTCGATCGGCCCAGCCATTACTGAGAACCGTAATTATGAGGTAATTGCAACTGACCGACTCGCGTATAGATAACCGTTATGTCTCGCTATACTTGGCGCGAGACACTGCCGTGTCTCTTGATTATTCAATTTAGCAGGAAACACAAGCTTAGTGCAAAAAGAAAAATAGTAACTAAGTTAATATTTGAAAGTATCTCTGCTGGCGCAGTTACTTTACTTATTTTACTAGCTGGACTGATTATTGTAAAAATAATATTTATATTACGTAACAGTTTAGCATACAATTTTAACAAGAAATACAATAATAAATTTTTTTAATAAGTCATAAAATATACAATAATTTTAAAATTGTCGTCATGATTGTTGTGTTTCAAAACTTCTAAAAGGACAAAATGTTGCAACTTTTTTTTTTATAATCAAATATTACATATACATATATGTATGTGTATGTACCAGGTGTGTCGGTAATTCTTTTCCGGTTTTTTCGCTAAAGAAAACACGTTACTTAGAATGGATAGTTAAAA
>JBCEZX010000045.1:505519-516710 GCA_039654345.1 Cataglyphis cursor | reverse complement strand
ATAACATTTCATACTTATGGCTAGTGTCATCTGCCGGAAAAACCGGAAAGGAATTACCGACACACCTGGTACATTTAAATGGTCAATACTATTAAAGAGAGGGTTAAAAACAAAAAAAATAAATTTGCAGATATATCAATTTAAATGCTCTCTCCATCTTTCTTTTGACATACAAATAATCTTTTGCAGATTATATTAAACACAACAACTATGTTTACAGCTACAAACCAGGACAAATGATTGAACTTGTGGCTAGACTTACTGCAAATCATGGGGGTTACTTCCAGTATTCTATTTGTCCACTGAATCACACAAAAGAACTGGAAACTGAAGAATGTTTCGCTAAATATCCATTGAAAATGGAAAATGGCAGCGATAGATATGTATTAAAAAGCCGTAACAGTGGTGACTATAAAATGAATGCCTATTTACCCAAAGATCTTACTTGTGAGCAGTGTGTCCTCAGGTACAAAATTTATAATATAGAATATATTATCAAAAATAATGATAAAGATAATGTATAATATTTTAGATTCCAGGAAAGTTATTTGAAAATTATTCCAGTTATTCGAAAATTATTTTAAAAAACGCGAATTACCAAACAGCAAATTATGAATATTTTACCTATATTTTAGAGAATAATCATACATAGATCTATTTTAACATCAGCGTATACCAACGCTTACAACGAAATAGTAACTATTTTTAATCTTAGCATGTATAAAATAGTACTGATAAAATAACTACAAAATCATATGGTTGATTAAAATTATGTCCATGAAAATAACTCCATAATAAATTTACAAGAAATCTTTGATATATTAAAACGTATGTATGTATATATGTGTGCATGTGCGTGTGCGTGTGGGCGTGTGCGTGTGCGTGTGCGTGTGCGTGTGGGCGTGTGCGTGTGCGTGTGCATATACGTGTGCGTTGCAAGAATCACTTAGAATCACTGAGAAAAATTTGTGTCCTGTGCACAATTAAAAAATTAATATTTCTTGAAACTTACGCTCTATCATCCGCGCGCGGATCCGACTCTTACTAACTCGGGAAATTTAAACTATATATCAGCAATCAATTCTCTATCAATATTGTAAGAGTAATTTCTATTTTTCGTAAAACAAGTAATTTGTTTTCTTTTATTTATCGCAAAAGTATTGTAGCTTTTTTTCATGATCAAATATTATTTGTAATTTACGATATGTTTAAACAATATGAAAATAGATAATCGTCTTAGCTATTCTTACTTTGGTATTTATAGGAGACCAACTACGCTCAAGCATATACTTTTCTATTCACACAACAAGGTAGACTTTTCACATTGTAAAGTACATGGTGTGAGCACAATGGATCTCACTCTACGGGGGGATCCACTTCTGGAAAATATAATCTAATTCAAACCTTTTTTTGATTTAAAATTAAGTTTGGATTGGATTATCTTCCGAAAATGAAGCCCGAGGGAAAATTCACTATGTTCATGTATATACTTTTTCATTCACACAACAATTGTGAGGTGAACCCATAGATGCAAATTTTGCGTTTTGTGTCCGCTGCTAGCACCTTTAGAGGAGATACATATACACATATGCATTACATGTACACAGTTTACGCTTGTATTCCCTCTATAAGTGCTGACAGCGGACGCAAAACTTGCATCTATGAGTGAACCTCACATCGGTGAACCTAATTGTTGACAAAATATCTTAGAAGGTTAAAAACAAACTATTACCACACGTACATTGCGCGTCAATGATTCATTCGCTGAGTTAAAGGGGGGTACACAGAAGTACACCAATGGGGCCACAGATACACTTCTTTATCCGGCTAATTGATGTATCTCCTGTACTTCATCGAATGAATTGACGCGCAGTGTACATAAACACGACTGTTCCTAATATCATTTCATAATACCTAAAAAAAGCATTAAAATTGTATAATTTTAATTTGTTATATCTTCTAAACCAATGCCGACCGCCACTTGATATTCTTGCAAGAAATTATTCAGAATAATCCCCTCCCCCCCCACCCCCCAACATATCTAAGTAAACCTATCTTTGTGACTCGCCGATTTTATTGAAATTTGGTACACTTGTAAAGCTATCAAAAATAATAGACACGTATTTTTTTATATCGGCAATGGTGCAAGTTTAAAGGTGGAAACTACCTTTTGTATTTATAAGCATGAGTAATTATTATTACTCCTAAATTCACGATATTAGAGCTATTTTTGAGTTTTAGACATGAGATGTTTCACATATCGCTAAAAGCAAATCCAATATTAGAATTATGGAATACAAAATGGCGGATCCAATATAATGACCTGATAAATCAAAATAATTTTATCTCGCTCTTTGCCAAACCCAAGAATAACCGATGAGAATCTATTCCTATTTCGTTTTTTATTTATTTATAATTATATTTATTATTTATTTATTATTTTTATTATTTTTGTATTTTTTTATAAATTTGATAATCCTATAGAATATTGTTTTAAAAATTGTGACGCTAATTGTGCATTATGTATAATAATGTATGTGTAATAGTCATTATGTGTAATAATGTAGCCGTCATAAAGTGTGCTTGATGTATAAAATTCTTTATGTATAAAAAAATTTTTTTTTATGTCATTTATGCAAAAAATATAAAAAATAAAAAAGAGACGAGCGAGACTCAAGAAAAGATTGTAAAAGAATGATAATAAAAAAATTAAAATAATAAATAAAAATATAAAATACAAAAATATAAAAAAATAAAAAAATAATAAAAATAATAAATAATTAATAAATATAATTATAAATAAACAAAAACCGAAATAGGAATAGATTCTCGTCACCTTCTCGTCGGTTATTCCTGGATTTGACAAGGAGCGAGATAAGATTATTTTGATTTATCAGGTCATCATATTGGCTCCGTCATTTTGTATTTCATAATTCTACATTGGATTTGCTTTCAGCGATATGTGAAATCTCTTATTCATGTCTAAAACTTAAAAACAGCTTTAATAGCGTGAGTTTAGAGATAAACAATACTCATGCATACATAAATACAAGGGGTAGTTTCCACCCTTAAACTTGCACGATTGCACGTTATAAAAAAATACGTGTCTATTATTTTTGATAGCTTTATAAGTGTACCAAGTTTCAATAAAATCGGGTCGCACAAAGGTAGGTTTACTTGTAAGTGGCAATTAAATTGGTGAGATTGATTTTTTATGGATATTTATCATTTCCTTTTTAAAATAATTTGTTGAAAATTTTGTGTGATTAATAATTATAATTCAAAATAATGATAAAACTACAGAATAAGATATTAAGCTCGAATCTTGTTGTGTTTGCTGGAAATTCTATTAAATGTAGATCGCGATAATTACGTGCAATTCGTAAAAAGCAGCGCCAAGTTTTTTTAATTAAAACTTTTTTTATATTCTGTTATTTAAATTGAACTTATTTTGAAAATCAGGTTTTTGTTAATAAAAATTAAATACGTTTTAATTTCATGTAGAGAGTCTATCTATAACATTTCTATAAATACAAGATTTATGACAAATACTATTTCAAATTATGAATCCTCACAAACTGAATTGCTTCTATTAGGCTAGTTGAACTATTGATTTCATATTTAATTTATACTTTTTATTTCTTAGGGATTTAAAATGCATTTTAATATTTTCTCGAGAGAATCTATAATATTTCTATAAATGCGAGATTGATTTTATGACAAATATTAATTTAAATTATAAATCCTTACAAACTGAACTGTCTATGTATTTGAGTAGTTAACACTTGATTTCATATTTAGTTTTGATCATATTTTGTTTTGGGGTTTTTATTTTATAGAATTATTTTTTATAAAAAAATTATTTTTTAATTTTTTATTTTTTATTAAAAAATTATTTAAAAAAAAAATATTTTTTAAAGTTATTCTTCAGGAATAAATGTTAAACTTTTTGCTACGTACAAATTGGATTTTTTTATGTACTTGGCGTGTATTTTATCTTTGTGAGGTATTTTCAGAGGGACCCAATGTATCCTTAAGACTAGTGTTATATGGAATTTTACAAGGTTGCGCACTTGTTTACAAATATTGATTTTTTTTTAATGTTGATATATAATTTATAATATATAATTTACTTTCCAATTTCATTCAATACAATTTTAAAACTGTTTCGTATTATTCGAATTACAGTTCTTTCAAAAATACCAAAATCATCTTTTTAATGAAGCTCAAATCACTTAGATTATTATATTTCTACAAACAGGGAATAGTTAGCATTATATTGCAAAATGTCGCAAAAATATGAATTATAAAGCACATTGATTGTGAGTCAGACTTAATAAGGTATTATGAAAAAAATATCATATAAATTTTATTTTTAATCAAAAGTGTGAGTTATAAAAATATTATTTCCAATTTTTTAAGATTTTTCACCAATAAATAATTTTTAAAAAATGAGAAAAAATGACTAAAATTTAAAATTTTCACGTGACTTGAAAACGCTTCGTTATTGGTTAGTTCGTGCGTGACGTCACTTTGTTACAAAAACTTTGATTTAATATAGGAAATAAGGAGATTATTGATGGTTTTTTTAAAGAAAAATAGTAATTAATGAACAGAGCAAAATGGAAGCAGAGTATGCTTTAATAACGTTTAAAGCAAATTCGACAAACCTACTAAAAATTGATACGCTAATAGTGTGTCAATTTATAAGAGAAAACAATCGCTTTTTAATGCTGCAGAAATGCAAGGAATAAAAATATCTGCGTAAATATATTACATAACAAGAAATTCATTAATTTAGATTAAGATCCAATTATTCCATTTGCAGTTAAAATATATATCTATCATTTGAATATGAAAACCTATGTTTTTTATATATATTTTAAGGTTATTATATTGTCTATTAGAATTACATATCCTAATGTAGTTCCAACTATATTGTCTATTAGAACTACATATCTTAATGTAATGTGTGTTTAAACAACTATTCTTAAATGTACAAAATAATTTCCAATAATAATTTCCAATAATAATTTTAAACTTTATATATTTAGGATTAATTGTTCAAATACATAAATAGCGTGATTCCAACAGACAATTAATACAATAACCTTAAAATATATATAAAACACATAAGTTTTCGTATTTAAAATGTAGGTATATATTTTAACTACTGACGGAACAATCTGATCTTAATAATAAATTAATGAATTTTTTGTTATATAATATACTTACGTAAATATTATAATTTTTACTCCTCCCATTTCTGTAGTATCAAAATAATCATTTTCTCTCTTATAAATTGATACATTATTAATGGATCAATTTTTGATAGGTTTATCGAATTTGCTTTAATATACTGCTTTAATATATTTTTCTTTAAAAAAAATAGTAATTAATAAATGAAAGCAGAGTATATTAAAGCAAATTCGACAAACTTATCAATGCTATTCGTAGCATGCCATTCGTAGCATTTCAAATTATATTTTCAACAATTTAAAAATAATACAAATTGAACGTTTCAAAGCAAACGAAAAAAATTTTAATAACTAAATAGGATATAAACTTTAATAAAAAAATATTTTTTAAAAACGTTATAATACTCTATTCCATTATCAAAAAATTTAATTTTAAACGAAGAAAACAATATCATAGATTGAATATTAATGAAATTAGACTTATTGTTAAATAATTGTGTTATAACTGCAAGGCAATTGATTAAATCAATTTTGTTATAAAGAGCTCAAAATATTATTAATAATGCAGCCGGCACATTATAAATTTACTGAAAAGAATTAAAAATTCTGATCATTTCAAATCAATAGCATAGAAATAGAAACAGAAGTAAAGTGCGAAGAGCAGTTCTCAGGGTGCGAAGTTCCGCCTACGGCACGCAGACCAAGTCCATTGTGCCTCTCCGATAAGCAACCCCTCAGTTCAGACCTATTTCTCTCCAGAGGAAAAGGAGAGCCTTAACCGAGAGATCTCCTATCAGCTGAAACTTTGGTAAAGCAGACCCCAGCAGTTCCAGTCTAATCCTGGTATAAGCCGGGCAGCCACATAGCACATGGAGGCTGGTTTCCTCCAGTGCGTCACATTTTCTGCAGTTGAGTCTCATACTGATGCCCAATTTATGCGAATAGTAGTTGAGTGTGCCGTGCTCCATGAGAATACGAGTGATATAGCTGGCGAGGCTCTTCCTCAGAGAATCCCCGAGGAGAGCCTTCGCCTGTCTGCATCCAACCGCTCCTCTCCAGGAGGCCAAATGCTGATCCCGCAGCCAGCAACCGATCTCCTCCTTGCTTAGGCTGCAGGGAATTTCGACTGCCGGTTCCGTTCCCACCAACGCACCCTCCGAGCCAGCTCTGGCAAGCTGGTCGGCCGCCTCGTTGCCTCTGATACCAGAATGCCCAGGCACCTAGACCAAAGCGACTTCATTGTCTCGCAAATTCTCCCAGGGTGCATCTGCAGTCCCAGACCAACTTGGAGGTAACAGTCGGAACCGCAAGGCGGCCCTGAGAGCCGCCTGGCTGTCGGAGTAAATGCTAATGCGTCTGCCCCTTTCCTTATTGGCCTCGTTGCCCACAGCATAAGATCGCCACTATCTCCGCTTGGAAGACCGTGGCGAATTTACCAAATGGGATCGACTCACTAATCCCCTTCCCTCGACAATGAACGCCAACCCAAACCGATTCTGGACCCATCCGTGAAAAGAATAAGCCCATTCTTAAGCATCGGATCCTGCTGCCGAAGCCAGTTCTCCCGCTCCGGAAAGCACACCTTGAACGGCGCTTTGAGAGCACGAATGGCTGACATTTTGTCCTGCCCTATGCTAAAGATTAGACGGAAGAGGACTCCGCCGGGAAGCTTGTTGTGCCTAGTGCCGGCCCACTATTTTACCTAGCATCTCAGACGATAAGCCGCCGATGCAGCCACGACTACTGTGGCATAGCAACTGAATACCGAGCCCCATTGCCGCAATTGACGTGGCCTTCATAGCCCCTCTTAGGATAAGAGGCCTCAGGTGCTCCAGCGATGTTTTTACCGAAACTAACTAGCTCTAAGCTACCATACCACTGAAGCATACAGCAGCCTAGGTCTAAGGATAGCAAAGTAGACCCAGTAGACCATTCCCGGCCTGAGGCTCCCAGGTCTGGCCAAAGGATCTTCTGCACAGCCAGAAATAGGAGGTCACACACTCTTACACCAATACTCCAGATGCTTCTTCCAAGTCAGTTTCCTATCCAGGATGATATATCATGGCCGGTGTCAGCTTGATACCTCCCAAGGTGGGTCCCACCACAATGCCCAGCTTGTATTTGCGAATGAATATGACCACCTCCGTTTTTCGGGGATTAACCGAGAGTCCAGACCTACCGCACCACTCCTCTACTACTTCAAGAGCGCTCTGCATCAGCTTTAGGAGCGTATCCAGGAAAGGTGTCCTCGCACAACGATCGCCAGATCATCCGCGTATCTCTGCGCAAAGAAACCCTTGTCATTAAGCTTGCTGAGTAATCCATCGATTACTAAGCACTATAGAAGTGGAGAGACCACGCCTTGCGGGCATCCTCGATCTATCCAGCCGCCGACAGTGACAGTGCCGAGCGTCGTTAAAACTCTCCGACGGAGCATATCTCTGATCCATTGGACCAGCCTGTCTGGAACACCCCGCAGTGCTGCTTCCCTGCAAATCACCTCGTGAGAGGTGTTGTTAAAGCCACCCTCTATATCCAAAAAGTTTCTCACCGCGTAGCCTCCCTCCATGAGATCTTTCTCAATTTGGGAGACCAGAGAGTGGAGCGCTGTTTCGGTAGAGAAACCCATTCTATAAGCATGTTGGTTTCCATGCAGCGGATGCAGCCCGAGAACAACATCCCTCAGATAGATCTCAACCAGTTTATCCAACGTTTTCAAAAGAAATGAGGTTAAGCTGATTGGTCTAAAGTCCTTGGCAGAATGCAGCAGGTCCTGCCAACTTTAGGTATGAATACCATCCTCGCCAGCCTCCATGCCTTGGGGTTGTATCCTAAAGCAAGACAAGCTCTCAGTGTCCGCGTGAGCGGCCTACTGATTTGCCCCTCGTGTAGGAGTGCCGAAAAAATTCCATCCGATCCAGGACTTGAATGGTTTAAATGTTTTGACGGCCCACTTCACCCTCTCGGGTTTTACAATGCTGGCCGCCAGTCCCCAGTCACACCCGCGTGCCCTTAGTCTGGGCTCCACAGTCTAAGCGTCAGAGTTGACATCAGGTTTCTTCCTGAAGCCTGGAAAATTGGTATCCAGAAGATGAACGAAACATCGTTCGCCGAAAACCACGTCCCCATCTGGGAGGCGTATCGCCTGCAGGTTTGAGTCCGGGTTTCTTGCCAGAATCCTGCAGAGCCTGGAGGCCTCCAGAACTTCCTCCATAGACTCACAGAACTCACAGACTCTTCCAGCTCTTTCTTTTGGCGGCTACTACAGAGTCCCTATAGGTCTTCTGGGCCCTCCAACAGAAGTCCTAATCGAGCCGGCGGCCCGTGTTCATGGCTCTATTCCACGCTGAGCCCCCTCTCTGAGCCTCTGCAGTTCCGGTCCCCACACTGAGACCCTCTTGTTAGAGCAAACTGCTCTTTCTGGACAGTTCTTCTCGAAGCTGCCCATTAAAGCCCTTTGCAGATGGCCACGCAGAATTCCATCTCGGCAACGGTCCTATGCTTCTTAGGTAAGCCACACAGACCAGTAGATAGATTCTCTCGAAATGAGTCCCAATCTGTTCTTCTCGGATTTCTTCTATAGATTGTCTCAGGTCTCACATTGGCGAGCCTGAAGACAATCTGCCTGTAATCAGAGAAGGAGAGCTTAGATGAGACGTGCCACCCGACAATCTCCGGAACCAAATTCCTAGAACATAAGATGAAGTCAAGTACCTCACACCTAAGCACATTCTGAAATATTGGCTCGTTATCCCTGTTCAAGATCTCCAGGTCAGTGGCCGCCAGGTACTCCAGAACCTTGCCCCGATCGTTGACATTGGTGCTACCCCAAACCATGTGGTGCACATTAGCATCGCACCCCACGATCAGCGACGGCCCCTTGGCCTGGAAGTACTTCACCAATTTGACTACAGCTCCTGGTGGAAGTGAGCCTTCTCCTCATGCGGAAAGTACGCTGAGCTCACCATTACTTTCCTGATCTCACCTGTGTTGGATCTGTGAAGATCCACCACGATCGCCGCAACATCCCTAGAACAGAACTCCAGCATGAGCTGCGCTTCCAATCCCTTGACCGCAATTGTGGCTCTGGGATTGGGCTCTGTGGGACACTTGAAGAGTTTACCACAGGCCGCAATGCCCCTAAATGCAGCCCCTGTAAACTCAGGGTTCCCGCATTAGAGTGATACAAGTAAATGTATCACCCTATGTATGGCAACAGCCATGCTCCTGGCTAGAACGGCCGAAGCGCCCTTGCTGTGGTGCAAGTTAATCTGGATGAAATCCACCGTTATTATGTCCACTTTATTGAGGGCCTGACGCTGACTGGGATTCTCTCTGCCCCGTCGCCTCGCTACGAGCAGACCCATAGTGATCTGCTCGAGCCCATAGCTAAGCCTAAAGTCCCGCGTCCTCAACTTGAGGACGCTGAACTCCGGGATGCCGAGAATGAGGTTCCTCTCCTCAGGGGAAGCCCCAACATTCTCGGCAAAAATCTGCCAGCTACCGGCCGTGTCGATATGTTCGGATTCTGCCTCTCCAGCAGCCCCAGGACCGCCGCCGCAGGCACCGGAGGACTCGAAACCCAGACAGCTACCCTGTGCCGCCTTTGAAGCGCGTCCAGTCTCACCACCTTGAGCTTGATGCCCTCCCAAGGAGAAATGTGCCCAATTCGCTCAGAAAGCCAATTGAGCGCCATCTCATCCCCCCCTGCGGGATAACGACGGCATTGTTACGGAGCACCGCAGTCCCCATGAAGCGAGGAAGGGGGTCCTCTCGGATCCCCGCCACCACTGCTCCCCGTAGCAAGGTCAATTGCTTCGGAGTCATCGCCTGTTCGGGGTAGTCCTCCTGATCGCCCTCACCAGGAGATCGGCAGCAGAAAGTTGTCTGAGCCCTAGGCCCCTTTGCCGGAGTAGGGGGTACTGAAAGGGGGATATCCCCAGAGCCCGTCCGGCCCCTTTTCCACCCCCTTAGACGTCGTCCCAATAGCCCTGGAAGAAGAGGGATCTGACCCTCCTAAGGCCAGCTCCCTGTTCTTCTTGGCCTTCCTTTTCTCGGCTCCATAGCGGTTCTTCTTGCGAGAAGCCGCTGCTTCACCAAGCGGCCCCGTTCCCTCCCGGGCCCTGAAAACCCCTTTTGTGAGCCGAGGCCGCTACCTCTGAGGGTGGGAACTCTTGCGAGCCCTCACCCTCAGTCCTCCCAAGACCGTCATCGATTTTTAAATTTGACACATCCATACTTGGTCCCACGAGAAGCTAGGGAACAGAAGTCCGCCCGGGCAGAGCCCCGCATGCCCGGGTAAGGCTAGATACTCTGAGATTTCGCCCGGTGCTCCAGAGGCATCGTTCACGACTGCCTAGTGCCACGCAACCCTCATCACCAAGTCTTCCAGCTTGGCTTGGGGAGTCGGTCCGCGGCAGTAGCCTTCCCAGCTCCCGACAATGTTTTACGCCCGCGGAGTCAGTTATAGCCACCATTACCCAGGAGCCTACTCGGGTGGTCAGAGACCCGGAGGTCTCCTGGGCGTCCTCCTATCCGCCGCCCGGAGACGCGCCCGATAGGCGCTCAACAGGAATCAATAGCATAACGATTAGAAATTTTAATCCAATATCTAAATTAAAGCATTTTGTGTCAAAATTTAAATTTTATGTAGTAAGTTTATGGAATGTTTAAAAATTAAAACAAAAGTTTTTTCAAATGTACATCATTTTTAATTTAAAGTTTTTTGCCAATTGTGCATGATTCATTTGGAAGTAAAGTCATGTAGAACAGAAGCAAGAAATAATCATCAAAGAAGAACTATAATGAGATTTGAAAAATAAAACTTTTGGTTTTAAGATATTTTTTTGATCACACACACACACACTCACAATTATCTCATTTCTGAAGTCACATAAATTTAACTTTCGTCATTTTTACAACTGATTTGAAGTGATTCTTTAATATTTTTCCAAGAGTGCATATATATGTTATATATATACACTCTTGGAAAA
>JBCEZX010000045.1:323436-333615 GCA_039654345.1 Cataglyphis cursor | reverse complement strand
TTTAGTACTATTTTCATCACAGGATGATAAATTAATAAAAGCACAAAAGTTTAACTTATGTTCTGTTCCAACAACTAAAGTATTACTAGCTGGACAATTTTATAAGACGATGAATGCTATACTTTATCATGGTTCATATATTGATAAAGGTCATTATATAAGTATATGTAGAGAAGGAACATTTAATATTTGGATCGAAGCTGATGATGCGCAAATTAAGAAAAGGCAGTATCCTAGAGATGCTAAAGATGTTTATATAATATTTTTACAAAAAATAGCTAATAAATAATATTGGATATTATCAAGATAACTAATAAATAATATTGGATATTATCAAGATAGCTAATAAATAATATTGGATATTATGAAATAAAGAAATAGTTATATAAAAGAATTTTTATTAGAAATAGATTTTTATAATATCAAACTTGTGATTAATACTTAATAATTGTATTTAATAATTTCTATATAAGATTATATAATTTCTAGATAAGAAAATTAAAGGATTTGGATTATCTATAATAATTGAAAGGATTGAAGGAAATTAATATTTGAAGGATTATCTATAATAAGCAAAAGAAACTGTCGTATTTTGATGAAAAAAAAGAATGATATTCCTAAAAAATTACCTTTTTAAAAAAAAGTTAAAAAAAAGGCGCCAAGTACACGCGCTGTGTGAAAAAATATTATATTAAAATAAAAACATTTTAAATAAAAATATTTTTGTATAAAATAATTATTTAAATTTCCTACAAAAATAATGATATCAGAAAATTGCGCCAAAAGAATAAAAATTTATGCTATAAAATTTATTTCTTTTATTATTATTTAAGTAAAAACAATTTAATCAAATACTTTTGTATAAAATAGTTATTTAAATTTAAATTTCCTACAAATATGATATTGAAAAATTATGACAACTGAATAAAAATTTATATTGTAAAATATTTTTATTTTATTATTTCCAATATTAAGAAGAATTATATTTAATAAATCGCATTATAATTAAAGTAGTAGTATAACTAAAATAGAGTTATTTTGTATATTACTAAATGCACAATATACATCTAAGGTTTTGGGATATAATTATTGAAGGAAAATTTCTTATAAACGCTACATCGCTTAAGACAAACTTACACCAAAGCAAGGTATAAAAACTTGGCGTGCCCGGATCGTAATAAAACATATTGTCTCAAATTTATTTGTATTGTACATCTCATATTATGTGAAAATTAATCTAATGTTAAGTTTATTGTTCTGATTTTACAATAATTATTTAAAACGAAACACAAGAAAAGAATTATTTGTCACACTAAAAAAAATAAAATAAAATGTCACAATAAAAAAATGAAGAGGAATTAGGAAATTTCCTCCAGATGCAGAGTGGAAGGGGGAAACTTTTTCCAAAGAATTTCGAATGGGACGGCAATAGAAAAAAAGCGCCCCGGACGAACTATGGAATAATGGTGTTAGGGCCTTTTACCAATATTTTCCGCAATTCTTTGCGGTCTACAGGGTCAGATTCTATGCAAAAAAACTTTCTTGGGAATTGGTTCGTTTATGGCAGGAAATCGCTTCAAGATCCAAAACCGAAATTGGTCTTTGGTCAATCCCTGCTGGTGAGCCTCTGATTCCACTTTGGGGTGACACGATTCGTTCGTAAACTTGGATTGTTTTCTCTCAGAGTCGAAGTCAAGGAATTCCGTTCCAAAAATTCGTCTTCACTTCCGATATCATGTGACTCTCCGGGGACTCGAGGGGATTTCTGGGTTGTTCAGAGTAGAAGAGTCCAAGATGTTGAGGGGAAGACAGGGGGGGAATCATCAAAGATAGTGGCCGAAGAAGTTCTGTCCTTGAAAGGCTTTGAGAAAGTTCAGAGATCGAGGGAGGAGGATTGTTCGGCATGGGTATGTTTTTTATTAGATGAGCAAATAAATTCGGTACCTTTACTTTTAATTAATTATAACTTTGATTTAAAATCAAATATCTGCTGTTTAGTGAATTTTGAAGTGGTAATCTTGAGATTTAAAATGATAATAGATTTAACATAATTTCATAAAATAATCAAACTTTACATCGAACACGATGGCATCCGATAAATAGCATAGTAGACAGTTAATTCTTTTTGCTTTTCAATTGAAAAAAAATGCTGCCGATAACGCAAATGGTTGCGTGTACGTGCGCGAATGTTGAATTAAGTATAAGATGACAGAATTTATGCGATTTGTAATTGTGTATGTACATGTGTGTGTGTAGAGAGGAGAAGAAAGGGTGAATTGCAGCAAATAAAATATTTTTTATACACTTAGCATACCCACACCCATCCATCCCCACATACACACACCATTCACACACAAACACTAACATATTCATATACAACAGTTAGTTGTTTACAATCTTCCAGCAGCTGTAATTTTAAAAGCAGCCGGACTAATAACGGACTTTGACCCCATTTACACTTTTGTTCAGGAGGTCAATATCTATCAAATCCCAAAGTTTCGAATGATTTCACTGAAACCCAAAATCCTATGTATTTTGTTGTGCCCTTGGGAAAGGCATGGGTAATTCGAGATCGTTAGCCGATTGAGAACTAGGAAGTTTAAGGATAGTCAGGATGTTCAGCTGGTTTGTTATAATGAATGTAGCCTTCCTTTAGTTATTTTATAAAAAAGTATATATTTTCACTGTTCACTATACAATACTGTTTAAGATTGAATGAAGATTAACATTTGTAACTGCCCGATATAAATTGATAGTGATGACTGCCCGCCGCGTGTTCGCGGTGATCTCTTTTATTACCTCCTTTTCGATTGATTTTTTGGAGGGGATCCCTTAGCGACATGACCATATATGGTTGTGTCGTTTGTTTCGAATCGTTAGACTGAAATGCAAGTTAAGATTGTTTGATCGAAATTCCTTGCATTTCCGGTGGCTCAATCCTTTTCGTAATCGCTTAGTCTCGGCGCGTGGCTCGCTTCGTCAGCGTTTCGCGCTCGTAACATTATACGCCTTTCGCGATATCTCGCTATAGTCGGAAGATGTATTAAAAAACTTTAAATTAATAATATTTAAGATTAACGATAATAATAATAGTTATAGCTAATTTTGGGCTATAACAATTTGATGCAGGGTTCTTTTAGAATTTTAGGAAGCATTTGTTTATAGGACTAAGTTCTATCAAATGGAGAGTTTTGCGATTGAGTAAGAGTAACGCTTTTTGTTATTTACTTGAGTTTATCTCAAGTAAATATCGCATAAAGAAGACCTATCAGACACACGTGGTTTTGTTTTTTATTTGGGTTCTTGATACAGATTTTGTTTATTATGAGAGTTGTTAACTATGATTTAGAATTTTTAAGAGAATTTGTAACCTTATGTTTTAGTGATTGATATTTATTGCTTTATCTGTTTATCGTCTTAGATTATGCTTTATTTTTTTTTAATACCGTATATCCTCTTAATTTTTATTTTCGAAAAGTTTGTCTCGCCTGTGAGTTCTTACTTGGCTTATTTATAAATGCAGTGGACTCTTAAGAAATCGTTTCTCGCTATTAATCGTGAAAGAAAATAATTGAAGAAAATAATGGAGTCCGCTGGACAAAACAATATATCAAGTTCTCTGAAATATATCAAATTTTTTCATAAGTCGTGCCTTAATCAGAGCATGGATCCTAATCCTTTGGGCATACAAATTCCGAACAACTCTTTCCTTAGCGGCTAGGAGCACAATACAATAATAGTCATTTATTCGAAATCATAGTATTTTATAAGGTTTTAAATTTAAAAACTTTTGGTACTCTTCTAAATTATTTATTCTCTTTGGACTGCTAAAAAAACGATTATATAAATTTCTTTCATAGATTTTGGCAATTTAGTTATTGCTTTTGAAAAACATAAATTTAATGAGTGAGATATATACAACTTAGTGTTATTATATTTTATTTTAATTCTTTAAATCTTGTGCGAACACTTGATTTTTATCTCATCATAACAGTTGCATTATCAGCAACAAAGTTAATAATTCTCTGAAGTGATATTTTTAATAAGTGATTCTTTTATTATTATTATTATTATTATTATTATTATTATTATTATTATTATTATTATTATTATTATATTATTATTAGGTTGTAACGGTCGGTTTCTCCGAGCGTGATTGCGGGATATCTCGATCGGGATCAGGGCTCGGACAGATAGCAAGTACGAAATGCGAGAGTTTATAGAAATAAATAATTGAGTTTATTTAATTCGTCACGTGGGTGGTTTATAAAGTAGGTGGTCGGGCGTGAATGTATAAATATCGAATGATTGTATAACTGCAGAATGATAGTATAAATACGCTGAATACGTGTACAAAGCAGAATGAATGCGATCGTAACAATGCGTGTGTAAGAGCGAAGCGAACGTATGTGTATGTGTAGGTGATCGTGATGTCGGTTCGTGTTTACGCCAACGGTATGTATGTGTGAGCGGCTTGTCGGTGTGACGTGTATATGAGTGTGTGTGTGTGTGTGTGTGTGTGTGTGTGTGTGTGTGTGTGTGTGTGTATGTAATACAACGCGCGCCGCGATACACTGCGGATGTGATACGCCGGTATATACAATGCCTGCGTGTACGGCTGCAGTCGCATGTGAATGTGATGCGGATGCAACGTGCAACGGTATGTATGTGTATATGACAGTGGATGCCCGCGAATCGGGCGATTGGCAGAAGCCATCGTGTTTCGGTGCGATCGGAGTATTCGTATAATTGTCGCGGCCCGCGAGGGGCGGGAGTAGCGCGCTAGGCAAATCGCGCGTCTATGAATTTGGCGCGTGGGACGGTCGTACGGCCCTTTATATAATGGCTTCGATCGCCGTAATAATGGCGAGTCTATGCCGGCGGTAGCTATTCGCGTGTTCTTTTCCGATGAACAGGAACGGTCGGGATCGGTTCGCGTTGCGGAAAGGATTGTCCGGCAGACGGGAATATTCGTTGATGGCGGGTAATTTCCCACCGCGAGTTTATTATTGCCGGGCGGCGGTATACGGTCGGAACGCTTTATAGTTGAGATGCTGAAAACCCTCAGCAGAGACTGGGCACACCAAACCTCGATCTCGTCTTGAAAGCGTGTAGGTTTTCAGGAGCTCTAGGCGTCGTACTGACTCTAGAGACAGCGGAAAGATTTTCTGCTTTTTGTCGCGTCGAGAGCGCTTATTTATACTCGGTGTCGGCGGTTGCGCGTCGGCGCAGTAATTGTTTAAAACAATTTCGGCGGGTTGAGCCCGACCGCGGCTCGGGAATATTCGGAAACGGTCGGAGCGGTTTCCCGAGCGCGCGAATCGTGCTCCGGTACGGTGTGCCTAGCCGGTATAAATAATAACAAACAAATGCATGTTTTCACGGGCTCTCGCGGTTATTTTAATGGGTCGCATAGCGCCTTCGCTCTATCAGGTCCCGTGACTGATGGGCGTGGGACGGCGGTATTTTATATGCGCGAGATGCGCATTCGCCTTTCGGCCCGATGGTCGTCGGGCGGCGGTATCCGGCGGGTGGACAGCCGAGTAACGATGTACGCAGCGTTACAAGGTAGCATTAGGAACTCAAACGTTCAATGCCGCAAATACAAAATCTCGCCAATACTCCCGATTCCGAGCCAGATCCCTCCATTTGCGATCCTCATACCACATCTCGTGTCTAATTTATTGTATAATTGATGCAATTCCGCGTTGTATAATTTTCTCCATTCGTTCGTTTCCTCGTCGCGTTTTGCGCCGAAGATTTTTTGAAACACTTTATTTTCAAATACTCAAAATTCTTTTTTGTCTTGTAACATAAGAGATGTTTTGTAACAATACGGGACTACCGATAAAATAATCGTTAATTGTTGTAAATTCTTATTTTTACCTTAGATAACATTCGCGAACCGAGTAAATTATTAACCGAATAAAAACACAATTTCCCAATTTTTTTTTTAAGCGCTTCTCTTATTTTATTAGTTTGGTTTAAAATCGATCCTAAATACATAAAGTTACTGACTCGCTCAAATACTTTATCATGAACGGCCAAGTCTCCGTCATTTTGAATATTTTGAATTCTATTAGTGAATTATTTGAATATTCTGAATACTATTATCATATATTTAGTTTTTTCGACGTTTATCTGCAACCCGAATTCTTTTGTTTTATCTAATAGATCTAATTTTGTGTTATTAATTATTGTTTTACTATTATCCCCCAGCAAAACAATATCGCCTGCGTATGTTAATAATTGAGTTATACCGTTCAACTGCAAACCATTTTCTATATTTCTCTAACGGCATTTTTCAATACTAGGTTAAACAAAAGAAGAGACAATCCCTCTGCTTCAAACTGCTATTAAAAATCTCCGATATTTGGTTACCAATCTTTACTCTACCTCTCGCATCTGTTAAACAGATTTGAACTAAGTTAACCAATTTTTTTAGGTATCCTCAAACGAATTCAAATTTTAAACATTCTCTTCCGTTTTATCGAATCATACACTTTTTTTAAATCAATGCAAAGTTGATGTACCGATCAATCAAATTCCCATTTTTTTCTCCAATCTTTACTCCCGAATAATAAAGATTTGATCCGTAATTGATCTATTTTTTTTTAAACCGCATTGATGATCCCTAATTATTTCATCTGCATATGATACCAGCTTCATCAATAGAATATTTGACAAAACTTTATAGCAGATTCATAAAAATGAGCTGCCCCGATAGTTATTACAGTTTATTTTGTCCTTCTTTTTGAAAAATCGGAATAACAATTGAATCTTTCCATTGTTTCGGTAATATTTCTTGATTCCAATTATATTAATTAATTTATGAATTTTTTCTAATAATTTACTTCTCTCCCATTTAATTAGTTCTGCTAAAATTAGATCAATATGCGGTGCTTTGTAATTCTTTAATCGCGCTTTTTACTTCTACAATCATTGGTTCGTTAATGATGAGCTCAGCCGTGTGAATCTCAAAACTTTCTATTTTTCGGTCGTTTTGAGATTCAACATTTAATAACCCATCAAAATAATTTTTGATGGGTTACTAAGTGTTTAATTTTCCGATTTTATCTGTAATTAAGTTCTCATTTTTCACCACTTTCGTTCTAGCTCTAGGAATCCCTTTCTAAACTATTTATTCCCATGTATATACCGCGGATGTTATTGCTTTGATAATTTTCATCTATTTTTTCGATTTTAACTATTGATGCTTCTTATTTTTATAACGTGAGCCGCTTGTGTATTATTAAGAAACTGATCTCAGGTTTCCTCCGTATTATGTGTTAGCTATGAGATGCACGTTTCGTTTCGTACTTTAGCAATTTTTACGCATTCTTTGCATTCAAACCACGGCTTGTTTCTGTTCCTTTTACAAAAGCCTACTGTGGCTTCCGCTGATTTTATTATCGCGTCACATATGTTTTCCCATTGTTAACAGCGTTATCATTCGATTCATTTATTTCCTCTAAGACTACGAATTTATTCGTTACTTTGACTGCGTATTTTATCCCTTTTTTTCGCGGTTTAAGCGTTTAGTTCCCATCGCTGCTCATTAGTTTTGTGTGTCGAAAGACGTTCTCTAATTTTAGCGATTATAGAAAAATGATTTGAGTCGCAATCCGTCCCCCTAAAAGACTTAACATCGAATACGTTCATATGGCGTCGTTTATCCGCAAGAACGTGATTAATTTAGTTACACGTATTTCCATCCGGGAAAATCAAAGTTTATTTATGGATATTTTTATGTTTAAAATATGTGCTTTTGACGAAGAGATTTTTGCCGATCGCAAGTTAATTACTTTTATTCCGTTTTTGATTCCGTTATTGATACTTTTCTCGTGCAAACTTTCAAGCCCTATCATCCATCTAAAAATGTTCTCTTTATCGATTTTCGCGTTAAAATTCCCCAAAATTATTTTCATATAATCGTTCGGCAATTGGTCCATGGTGTTCGATTTCCTCGTCTTTAATTTCATCATCTTTATCCTCTGTCGGCGCGTAAACATTGATTATCACAATCTTGTACCATTTACATGCACCACGAGCAATCCCAATCTTTCGTTTATGAATTTAATGTTTTTTATCACGGACAGGATTTTCTTATTATTTATGAAACCGACGTCAAAATTATGGATCTCCGACCTTCCATAGTGGAGCGTATATGAGCCCACGCTAAACGAATCCTCCTTGACCCATCTCGTCTGCTGCAATGCGACGATCTCCAGCCCATACTCCTCGATCTCTCCGATCACTGCAACGCCTCAGATCTGTACAGATTTCTTATATTCCATTACTTTGTCCACTATAGTCCCTACTTTGATATCCCCCCAGCTTTTCGACTTCATGCGGTATGAGTTCCCCGAAGTAGTCCACCCGGAGATCCGAACGAGGGATTAGTTTACCTCCGGATTGAAATTTTACCCCGGAAGAATTCATGATGAGCTTTGATTGTTTCTTAATATCGTTTTACGGTGTGAGCTTATCAAACCTACGCCCAACCCCCGAACAAGAGTTCCATTTCCAATCGACTGTGCGCGACTGCTTATTCGGTTTATTCGCAACTAACCTCTATTCTCTCTTAACCGAGACAAAGAGGCCGTTCCTACTCGCAATCTGAGAACGCGTTGTGATGATTGAGACCCACCCAACTGCTAACCATTTTTTTTATTAAAACATTTATTGTTTCATCTACAATTATAGAGTAATAAAATTTTTCTTCTGAAAGAAGTTTTTATAGAATTCTTAGCTATTTCATAAACATTCATTTGTTAAAACTGTTGCTTTTGTTTTGCCATAACTTATATTTTTAGCAATATCTGAATCTGAACATATTGACGAATTATAAAAATAAGTTTGCTTTTTTGGTGAAGGAAATGAGTATATAATAGATCTTGAGGTTATTAAAAAAAGCAATGGTGGTAATGTCCAAAGCAATCAATGGTTGAGAATGGAACAATATAGATCTGAGAGAACCGAATAAATCACTGTTGTTAGTGTAATCTAAAAAAAAGGTACAAAAAAAGCGCCAAGTGAAGAAGTCTCGCCATATAAAAAAGTGTTACACAAAAAACTATCATTTTTTTAATTAAAAAAATAGCTTTACAAAATAATGTTATTTAATTCTTTACAAAACAGTGTTATTTTAATACAAAATAAATGTTTTAATTTCTTAAAAAAATAAATATAAAAAAGTTCTGCCAACTGACAATCCAAATTATACTACAAAATTAATTTTTTTTATGATTATTTAAATAGAAATTTTAACTAATAATATTGTTGTACAAATTAATTGTTTAAATTTTTTACAAAAATATTGATATCAAAATATTGCGCCAAATAAATAAAAAAATTTATGCTTTATAAAATTTATTTTTTTTATTATTATTTAAATAAAAACATTTCACTAAAAAAACTTGTATAAAATAATTGTTTAATTAGTTAATTTTCAAAAAAACTAATATCACAAAATTTTACCAACTAAATACAAATTTGTTATAAAATTTTTTTATTTTATTATTTTCAATATTAAGAAAACTTATATTTAATAAATTGCAATATAATTAAAATAGTAGAGCGTATAGATCTATTACTAAAATAAAGTTATTTTATAATTAAGGCTACATTTGTCATATACACACATCTAACGCTTTGGGAAATATTTAAATTATAAAAAATTAAGTAACAAGAGATTTAAAATAAACAATTATATATGGTATATACATTTCAATAACCATATATTCTGAAATGTTTAATAAAAAAACATAATATAAAACAAAAAACAAAATTGCTCAAATTAATATAAAAATCAGGAATTATAAATTTATAAAAAGATTTTAATTTATAAAAAGAGAATTATAAAATTTATTAAATTTTATAAAAAGAATTTATAAAACGGATTTATAAAAAGAAATTTATAAAAAGAGAAAAATTAAAAACTTATCAAAAAATTAAAAATTAATACAAAATAAAAAAATAAAAAAAATTTAATTAAAAAAACTTAAAAAATAATAAAAAAATAAATTTTTTTTATTTATTTGGCGCAATTTTTTGATATCAATAATTTTGTAAAAAATTTAAAAAATTAATTTGCACAACAAATATTATTGGTTAAAATGTTTCTATTTAAATAATCATAAAAAAAATTAATTTTGTAGTATAATTTGGATTGTCAGT
>JBCEZX010000045.1:301505-312853 GCA_039654345.1 Cataglyphis cursor | reverse complement strand
ATGAATTACATGAAATAACACGTACTTTGAATTTTGTGGCGCTCTCTTTTGGTTTCAGACATATGCGATTTTGAAGTATTATAATTTTTGCATTTACTTGTATAATCTTTTCATTATATCTTATTTGCGTGTTTATATTTTTTCTTTATGAAAAGTGGAAAAACCCAAATAGCTTTCTCTCTGGAAATGTAAACAAATACTTCTTCCACGTATGCATAAATACGAATTTAGTAAACAAACTTTGTTCTTTCTTATTTTATAACAGAAAAAGCATTAAAACTGTGAAACTTTAAAGTTGTATATTTCTGGAACCAAAAGAGAGCGTCACAAAATTCAAAATGCGTGTTACTTAGGAATGTATCCTCTACAATATATGTAAAAATGAAAATTCGTGATGTGTAAGTTAATCTAAACATTTACCTTAATTTTTAATGCATAATCTAATGCAGTACTAGGATTTATTTGCATATTTTGCTCCGATTCCACAGTTCAGGTCTATTGCTCTCCACTACTCGTGTCACATATGTGAAAATAAGGAGGACGACGTTTTGCCTCAGGAGCGTCCGTATATAAGAATGTTTAAATATAATAATAAGACAAGGACATCTGTTTTCGGTAGGCAGGCGAGAAGATTGGGGAAAAGTATGCTCAGAGGAAGATGTGATGGAAATGAGATAGGGGAAAGAATGAAAGGACATAGAAGGAACGAGCGTGAAGGGCAAAATATATATTGAACAAAGACAAATAAAGGAAGAGAGGTTAAGTAAAAAGTTGAAAAAGGAGAAGGATGTAAAGATTAGAATGGTTTAGAAGTTGGAATGATAGAGAAGAGAGAAAGAAAGTTGGAAGAGCGAAAGGAAGAAAGCAGGAGAATAAGGAAGATAATAGAAGCAGATAAGGCAGAGCATGATAACGAAAGAAGTGATAAGGAATTGAGAAAGAAGATTTGATAGGTGGCGTTGAACAAAGGAACTAAGATCGAGCACATGGGAAATCGATTCGGTAACGGAAGTCAAGAAGAAAAAGTCGTGGAGAGAGCAAGGAGTAAGGAAGCGAGAAGAGAGGAAATGGTCAGGAAGGAAGAAACGACAATGGACATGGAAGAGTGGATGAAGGAATTACTAGAAGAAAGAAGGAGAAGAAAGGAAAGAATTAAGAATATGAAAAGTGGGAGAATGAAAGGAAGAAAAGAAGAAGTTGAAGGAAGAAGGAAGAAAAAGAGACAAAAGAAACAATGATTAAAGAAGAAAAGGAAGGAAAAAAGAGAAAGAGGAGGATTTGAAGAGCGAGAGAAAGAAAGGGAAGGAGAGGATACGTAAAGAGGAATGTAGAACGCGGAAGGAGAAAGCGAGATGGATAAAGAGGAAAATAAGAGTATGGATAAGAAAAAGAAGGATGAGGAGAGATGTTTCGGGCAAAGAAGAAAGAAGAGAGGGAAATGCAGGAAAAGAAGGGAAAAAGAGACTGAAGGGATAGAGAGGAAATGAAATCCAGATGGCTCTCCGGTGAAGAAAGCAACGTGCTAAGAGAGGAAAGAGAGGGAAAAAGGATAATAAGAGAAAATGAATAGAAGGGGAAAAATGAACATGGAACGAAGGAAAGGAGATCTGGAGGAAGAAGAAAGAGGGACAGGAGCGAGAAATAGGAGAAGGAAAGAAGAGACGAGAAGAAAAGAAGGGAGAGATAAAAGAAGAGAAGAGGGTATGAGAAAGGAAGGCAAGAAGAGGAGGAAGGCAGGAAGAGGACTGATGATCGAAAAAGGAGAGAGAAAGAGAGTATGTAAAGTCATAAAAGGTCAGGTCGGGATGAGAATATAAGAGTCGTAAAGATTTGTAAAGGTTTGGGTATGTTTTGTTATAGCCCAAATAGCTATAACTAAATTATTATTAACATTAAATAGCTTAAACAGATATTTCCTAACACGAGCTAACGAGATATTGCGAAAGGCGTATAACGTTACCAGCGCTACACGAAACGCTGACGAAGCGAGCCACGCGCCGAGGCTAAGCGATTGCGAAAAGAATCGAACCACCCAGAAATGCAAGGAATTTCGAGCGAACGACCTCTTGCATTACGACCTTACGATTTGAGCGACACAATCATATATTGTCATGTCGCTAAGGGATCCCCTCCAAAAAATCAATCAAACAGGAGGTAATAAAAAGATACCACCGCGAATAAGCGGCGGGTAAATACTATCAAGTGATATCGGGCAGTCAGTACTAACAAGTGATATCAGGAAGTCGTTATTATCGATCAATATCGAACAGCTACCGCGATCAACCTAACTCAAGGAATCGTAAGTTTAGCCGCGACACGAATTATTACACGAGCGAAGCCTCAACTGATCTCGCGACCGTGACCGCGATATCCGATTCGCGCCGACGTAACTCTATACCGTGATACACATTGTAAAGGGGAACGACCGGCAAAGACAATGACACAGAGTAGCTGAATAAAGTTGATTTATTCGAACAAAAGAGTATAAAATCAATCGGCTCCCAACACGGCTCCCTAGCCTTTGGTGGCGAAAATCCCTAAAATTCCTGTGCCTCCCCCTCGAGGCACAACAGTTCTTAAAAAACTTTGAAGCCCCATAGAGGATCGAATAAACGAATATACATACATACATACATATACATAATAAGACAATATTTTTCTAAAAGTACCGCAAAAATTCTCAAAATTAATTTTTTTTTTATTATTTTATATTTTATTGATATAAAATATCAAAGAAAAAAGTTTAATTTTGAGAGATCATGCGATGGTTTTAGAAAAGTATTGTCTTATTATTACATTTGGACATCTTAGCAGATGATCCTGAGATGAAACACCTTGCGCCTTTATTACGCTTATCTGACTATTCATTGCTAACGCACGAAAATAATAGACGCAAGTCACAGAATTGAATCGAAATGTGCAAGTAAAACCCAGCATTGAATCTGATGCATTAGTTGTTTGGGATAAAAAATTATTGAATTCGACAAATGTTAAAATAGTACCAGATTTGCACCTTTTATTCAAAGTAGTACCAGCCAGAGCTGCCGGATCGTGGGAAAAGGGAATTCTCACTATTTATTAAGGAATTTACTAACACAGACATAGTCGCTACGTCATAGCATGTACGTGAACCGACGACGCACGAACTTAAGTTACATGTCTGTGTTAGTAAATTCCATGGTAAGAAAGGAGGGTTTCCATTTCTTACGATCTGGCATTTGATATCAGCATACTTTTTAATTAAAAAAGAACTAAATCTGATACAATACTGTACAATATGTACGAAAGCTTTCCATATCTTTCCAGCTTTCCATATATGCACGAAAGCTTTCCATATCAAAATCTTTTTCATTAAGCTTTTAAATTAATTTCTAAAAGATTATTAATATTTTTTCACGCAATTCCGAGTGAGAACAATTTTATATATATGTAAACCACAAAATTTTTGTAATAAGCAAGTATTGTTATCTGATGCCAGAAGTTGATAAAACACTAATTTTGTAATTTTTTGTTTTTAATAAAAATTGAAAAACTCCTGTTTTGTTGCTAAGTGTACTTTAATAATAAGAAAACATTTATTATTTTATTTAATTAATAAAAAGATTTTCATTTGTGAAAAAATAATTGTTTTGGTCGATAAAACAGACGACATATGAACTCTCTTAAATAATTTTCTTTTAGAATCATTGCTTTAAATATTTATTTTTAGAACGAACAAATTAATTGACGCAAGAACATAGGTGTTCGACATGTAAATGACCTAACGAAAAGTGGAGCTAGATTGGGTCAAACTGAGTCGAAAAATCCTGAACCATTTTTTTTGTATAACGCTTAATAAAGAAGTTATTATGTAGTAACGCGCCGCAATGACGGAGCGCTCACGCACAATACCTATATTTTTAGTGAATAAATTAATATTGTATAACTTATTATATTTATTTTTTATTTTCTTGTTTTAGTCTTTCATGCACAAATCAAACATTTAAAATTATGAAATTTTGTGTCATATGACAAATATATGAATGAAATGCATTTAGAAATGTTTATGTTTATCATACAATAAATACATAAATAAATAAATCAATAAATATATGCGTAATACTTTATATAATATCTCGCCATTTGTACATATACAGGATGTCTTGCAAAGATTGTGCCAATCTCACGCTCGTGAGCGCAGTAAACTGAACAGAAAAGTCCTTTACGATTTTGTCTTATAATAAAAAGTTATTATTGAATAAAGTCTGGTCAATCATCGCCAATCTTTGCGCCAGGTGCACATCGATGAGCCGTGCGTCTAATAGTGCTCAGCTGTATATGTGTACAGTATGTGTACAGTACAGCGGCTCACCGATGGCACCCTAATGCATTTTTTTTAAAAAGGCATTATTAGGATTTCCTAAATCTTTTTTGCAATCTGTTGCAATAAGATTTAATGTGTGAGAACAACATATTAATTGTGGGGGTAATATAATTTCATTTCCCAGTTCATCCGTTAAATGATCATTCTCATGTAGCATCAGTATTTATAAAAATATTTTTACCTTCAATAACTTCAATGTCTGAATCCGATTCATCTATATTGTCAAAAATATTTTCATTTGATCTTTTTGAAAATTGATTTTCAGAGTTTTCAAATTTAATAACATCAAAGCATCTACACGATTTGCCAAAATTTGTAGCATTGTCAGTTATGACATGTGTAACTTTGGATACATCTAAATTGAATTCTAACATTATGTTATGCATAATCAAAACAATATTTTTATAAGTGTGATTGTAAAGTATTTTTTACAAGCTAACGTATAGGATTGTCTTTCAAACGTATCTAGAATAAAGTCAATAGTCATTCCTAAATAACTTTTGTTACGACATGACCATATATCAGTAGTTAGGCAAATATAGGTTTGCTTTTCTAGTAATTCTTTTAGTTTACATTTTCTTGTTTAGTAGGAGTTATTAATTTCAGTACATAAAGCGTGTCTTCCAGGCAGAAATTTTTCCAGCTCATTGGTAGATAGTAATCCATAAATTAAATTTTTAAATGATGGTTTTTTCACAATGCTTAAAGGACGTATTTCTTCAATTAAATATGTTAAAATTAAATTGTGAGCCTGCAAGGATAAAAATAATATATCTTCTTAAATATAATATATCTTCTATAAAAATAAATATTGACGTTTAAAATAAATTCTTTTTAAATATAAGTATATTTATATATATCATAGGTATATCTACCTGCTTCACTGTAATAGGCACATTGTTTCGCATCATTAGTATAATATTTCATTGTTTATCTGTTTTAAATTGTTTTTTGTTCTCTAATTTTTTCAACTTAATTTTTTCAATTAATTGCGGGTATAATCTCTAAGAAAACAAACAGCAAATTAAAATAATATATTATAAAATTTTTTTAAATTTATAGTAAATGTGTCAATGCAAAAACAAAAAAAAAATATAATTATAAAACATATAAATGTATAACTCACATTATAATGATTAACAAAGTTTCTTGTAGAAGTTCGTGAGCCACTTAAGATTTTAGGATAGTTTAGGTATTGTGCTATTATATATTTCTGATCTGTACAGTTATCTGTCACCTTAAAATACTCTCCTTTTAATTATAAATGATAAATTGGATAAAGTTGAAGAAAAATCTTCATTTACGTCGACATTCTTATCAATTTACATTGAGGTTAGAATTGCTTCTGTTGCTGTATGTCCTGAGCTTTAGAAAAAGTAATCATATATTTCAACACAAATGTTAACTATGGTGATTAATCTCGTTTGAATTCGTGAATTTATACAAATAACAAGAGAATATATAATGATTTTGAAGGACTTCCGTTTCCGGTGCCTCGTAGTGATTTGACGTGTGTGTTTTGCAGGGTGCAGAGTGAGAAAGTGAAAAGTGGAAGATGTGTGAGTGTGATAGTGTGGAAGCGTGAGTGTGAGAGAGTGTGAAGAAGTGAAAGGTGCAAGCGGAGACAAGGCGTAAGGGCGAATAAAAGGTTATTAAAGGAGGTGTGGGATCGTAACAGTTAGGCCGTAGGATATAGAGTAGCGGAGAGCGTAGAACGGATTAGTGGATAGCGATGGGAGTCTTTATAGAGGGCGCGGAATAACAAGATGGCGCAGTTTGCCGTGAAAGAAGCGAGGGAAAGAAGAAGTAGTTACGGAAATGTGGAGGAGTTGTTGAAAAAAAAAGGGAGAAGCCGGGGTTGGGGAAGGGAGAAGAGGATATTTTTAGAAGTAGGAAAAAGTCAGGATTAAAAAAAGATTCGGAGTTAGGAAGGATGGAGGGAGAAGAGGAGTTACAGCGTATTATGCAAAGTTGGAAGTTAGAAGTCGAGGAGTTAATGAATTAAATGAGAGGCATGAAGGGGTGGAGGAAAGAAATTAGAAATATGAAAGAGGTGGTTAAGGAGGGAATCAAGGAGCAAGGAGAAGGGTAAGTGAGGAGATAGAAAACTTAAGAAGGGAGTTTAGAGAGAGGGAAAAGAGATGGACGGGAAGAAGAGAAGAGCTAAAAAGTCGTATTAAACGGTGGGAGGGGAAAGTAGAAAGGTTAGAAAATCATGATATCGGAGAGGGAGAAGGGAGTAGGGCGGTCAGTAGGGGAGTAAATGAAGTGATAGGGAATAGAATAAAAGAGATGGAAAGTAGAATGAAAAGGAGGGAAAGAGAGGAGAAAAAGAGAAACATACTGATCAAAGGAGTGGAGGTAAAAGAAGGGGGGAGAAGGGTGGCAGTAGAGGAATTATTCGATAGCATTGGAGTCAAGGCGGAGATCGAAGAAGTGAGAAAGATAGGTGGAGGTGGAAGGAGGAAGGGAAATGATTGTAGTAAGGTTGAAAAATGAGGATCGAAGAAGAGAGATTTGGAATAGGAAGAAACTTTTGAAAGGTAGGAAGGAAAGAATTTTGGAAGATTGGACGTGGAAGGAAAGGAGAATGAGATGGAGATTAGAAGAGATAACAAGGGAGGAGGAGAAGAAGGAAAGGAAGGTTTGGATAGGGTATGGAAGAATAAGAATAGATGAGAAATGGTGGAAGTGGGATGAAAAGGAAGAAGGATGGGAATGGAAACTTAAAAAAAGGGGGAGGAGGTATGGGAGATAAGGGAGTGAGAAAAGGATGGACTGTAGTATTTTGGAACGCAAGAGAATAAGAAATAAAGGGAGAGATTTTTGGAGAGAAATGGAAGAGTGGCATGTGATGGTGATGAGTGAAACTTGGTTGGATGGAAAAGAATGGGATAAATCGAGGGGATATTTACCGAAAGGATTTAGATGGGAAGTACAATTGGAAACAACAAGAGGAAGAATAAGAAGGAGAAGGCAATGGGAGGGATGTTGATACGAATAAGAAATGAATTGGAGGTGGAGGAATTGAAGACAAAAAAGATAGAGGGTCTAATAGATGTAGTGTTAAAAGTGGAGGGCAAAAAATGGAGTGTGATAGGGGTGTATGTTAGAGGGGATATGGAAAGGAAGTTGGAAGAGTTGAATGAATGGGCGGAGAAAAAAGAAGAAAACAGTAGAATATTGATTGGGGGAACTTTATGCGAACAGGTGAGGAAGGAGGAGTAATAAGAAAAGGATATGGAGAGGAGGAGGCATTGGGAAGAAGGTCGAAGGACAATAGAATTAACAAGGAGGGAAGGGAGTTGCTGAGATGGATAGAAAAGGCGGGGTAGACAATATTTAATGGATGCATGAAGGGAGATGTAGAGGGGGAATGGACGTATACGGGGGAAGCGGTAATTCAGTAATAGATTATGTATTGGGGGACGAAGATGTAAGGGTGCAGGTAAGCAGGATGGAGGTGGGAGATAATATAGATTCCGATCACCATCCAATCATAGTTTGGATAAAAGAAGGGGAGGAGAAAAAGTTAGAAAGAAAGGAGAGGACGAGTAAAAAATGTGTGCGGACGCAAGAGGGCAAGGAAGAGTTTAGGAAGGCGCTAGGAAATATAAAGGAAGTGAGGAAGGTAGATGAAGTGTGAACAATATGAGAGACAAGATAAAGCAGGTGATGACAAGTGGGTGCGCATCAAAGGAGGTAAGAAGAAAGAGAGGATGATGGGATGGCGAGTGTAAGGAGGAAAAGAATACAATAAGAAGAGAGCTGAGGAGATGGAGAGAGAAGGGAGGGGACGGAAATCTCTATAGAGAAGCGAAAGGGAAATATAAAAAGTTGATAGGAGAGAAAGAAGGAAGAGAGGGAAAGATGGGAAAAGGAATTGAGAGAAATTAGAACAGAAGGACAAGTTTGGGAGGTAGTAACAAAGAAAAAGAGAGGAGGAGGAAGGTGAACGAAGATATAGCAATGGAGTAGTGGGATGAATATGTTAAAAATCTATTGGGGAAGGGGGAGGTGGATGGCAGAATAGTGATAGGACAGAGGGTAGGAATTAGGATGAATGAGGAGGAGAACATAAGTAGGAATGAGATAAGGTCAGCGATTGGAAGACAGAAGGATAATAAAGCGGTAGGAATGGATGGAATTCCGGCGGAGGTGCGGAAATACGGAGAGGAAAACATGGAGGAATGGGTGTGGAGAATATGTAATAGGGTGTGGAAGGGAGAGAGATGGATAGATGAGTGGAATGAGGGGGTGATTGTGCCGGTGTTAAAGAAGGGGGAGAGAGAAAGGGTATAAGGGGTAGAAGAGTATAAGGGGGTGCCGCTAATGCCGACGCTTTATAAGGTGTACGCTTTGGTGTTTGCAAGTAGATTAAGCGATGAGGTGGAGAAAAAGGGATTGGTGCCGCAGAATCAGACGGGATTCAGGAAAGGGTTAGGGACAATGGACAACATATTTGTATTGAATTATTTGGTAAATAGGCAGCTGGGTAAGAAAAAAGGAAAATTAATGATGTTCTTTGTAGACCTGAAAGCAGCGTTTGATTTGGTAGATAGGAGAAAATTGGTGGAAGCGATGAGAGAGAGGGGAGTGAGGGAAGGACTGTTTGGAAGATGTAAGGATATTCTGAGGGAGACTAGAAACAGGGTGAGAAGAGGAGAGGATATGGGAGCAGGGTTTTGGACGGAAGGGAGTAAGGCAGGGATGCCCATTGAGCCCTCACATATTTAATTTGGTGATGGCGGACATGGAGGAGGTAATGAGAAGAGGAGGATGGGGAGGGATTAAATTAGGGGAAGAGAGGATTTATACTTTGGCATACGCGAATGATGTGATTTTAATTGCGGAAGAGGAGGATGGAATAAGAAGTACGATTGAAAGGTTAGAGGGCTATCTGAAAAAGAAAGGGTTGGAGTTAAATGTGGGAAAGTCGAAAATCTTAAGGTTCAGAAAAGAAGAAGAAAGAGAAAAGAATGTAAGTTGGAGATGGAAAAGGGAGGTGATAGAGGAGGTAAAAGAATTTACTTATTTGGATTATGCAATGCAGAAGAATGGAGGACAGGAAGCGCAGATAAGAGATAGGTTGCTGCTGTATTGGGCCAGGTTTGGGGAATTGGTAAAAGGAAATTTAAGAATGATTGGGGAAGGAGATTATGGCTCTTCGATAAACTGTTGTGGACGGTGGAAAGATCGGATTGAGAATTAGGATTAGAGGATAAGATTCAAGAGGAGGAGAGATAGAGAGGAGAAGGAAGGAAAGAAGCTGGTAAGAGAGAGAGGGAGAGTGAATGAGAGAAAGAAGAGTGATGTGGGATGTACGAAGGAAGGTGTATGAAAGGAATGGAAACGCGTTATGAGCCGGAAGCGGAGGTCCCAAGTTAGAGCAGGGCAAGTAGCGGTGTGTGTGTGTGTGTGTAGGCAGGATAGAAATAGATAGAGGTTAAGATAAGATAAGTTAGAGTTAAGATGTAAGTAATTGTAAGAGATTGTAATCCCAAGGAGAATCAATAAATCGTATATTTATCTATCTATTTATAATGATTTTGAATCGAAGATCAAATGATGTTAAACAATACTTTTAAAAATATAGAAAAATACTAAAATAATACTTAAAAACAATATTTTTTAATACACTACTAAAAGAACATATATTTACTTTAAGACTACTGTACATATTTTTCCATTTTTCATTATTTATTATTTACACTCTACTACACAGAACTCAAATTTAACTGTTAATCATGGATTGTACCGCATCTAAAAGTGGTCGACAAAAATGAGAGGCGGCAGAAATAGGATATAAAAACAACCGATCTCTATCTTCCTCTATTCAACGTTATAATACTAGAAAGAGAGAGAGAGAGAGAGAGAGAGAGAGAGAGAGAGAAAGAGAGAGAAAGAAAGAGAGATTGGATGTTTTCACGCTTTATCTTCTATCTTTTTCATTTTTGCTGATCCTATGTCAATAAATTTAATATATATGCACTTCATTTTGTATGTGCTGAATGGTTATTCGATAGAGCATTTCTGTCCCCAAATACAGAAATTCTCTATTTAATAGCCAATCCGACACATCCGACAAACTCGTACAAGAATAGAGAATTTTTAAAATTCTGAAAATGTTTCTATTTGATAGACAGTCGTGTTTACGTATCTTTTATGTTAGAAAATTCTCAATATTTCAATATTTTATTCATCTTTAGTGATAATTTTAAATTATTTAAATGTTTTCCTGGATAAGTTAGTAAAGATAATACTTTTTTTTATCTAAGATGCAGATATAGATAATTAATATTTTTATAGGGAGGTCCGTTTGTCTACATTGCCGATTGCCTACAGCTTCATTTGCCTACAACATTTTGCCGACAGCTTTAATTGCCGACATTCCTGATTGCCTACAAGCATTATTGTACACATATAAAAATTAAAAATACAACGTACGTTTGTACACATGTCATTATTGTGCACATACACATTGTACACATGACATTATTGTGCACATACACATTGGACACATGACACTATTGTGTACATACACATTGTACACATGACACTATTGTGCACATACACATTGTACACATGACATTATTGTGCACATACACATTTGTACACATAACATTATTGTGCACATAATATAAGAAATTCATATTAACGTTTTGTACACATGACGTTATTGCGTACATATACATTGTACACATTCGTATGATGTTGGCCGACGACTAACACCTTTTTTAAATAATTATGTGTGAAATCAATTGTATTACAATGTAAAGCAAAGTCTACCCAGCCTACCGGCGGGTGGGTGCGGGAGGGGGACCGAAAGCCTCCCTTGCACACTCATCGCCCTGTGTGTGTTTGTTTGTGTGTGTGTGTGTGTGTGTGCGCATTCACGCGCGCGCGTACTTCCTGTCCATGCATGTACTTTGGTATATTTCAAACTTTAAATAATTAATTAAAAATTAATTATAAACTAACAAAT
>JBCEZX010000045.1:286549-296725 GCA_039654345.1 Cataglyphis cursor | reverse complement strand
AAATCATAACATTTCATACTTATGGCTAGTGTCATCTGCCGGAAAAACCGGAAAGGAATTACCGACACACCTGGTACCATGAATCTCTACAATTTTTACAAATTTTCAAATTTGTAGAAAATTGTGATTTGTTGTTAAAAATTAAAATTTTTAGAAAAAATGTGTAAATTATTATAAAATTATTTCCATCAGGGCGATTAAGTAAGCTTATTTTCACAAATACCTTCCGCCTATTTCTAAGTTATGGGCCCAGATTGTGAATAAAAGTGAACCCGCTAAAAAACGCGAAAAGCGTATGTGTAGTCGATCGACGCGAAGCGTGTGCGTATGTGTAGCATGTGTGAAATATCAAAAAAGTGTGAAAAGGCAGCCGTGCACGTGCATCGAATCCTTTCTTTCGTTTCGAGTGCTATGCGATAATGAACAGTAACAAAATGAGTGTAACGGGTTTTTGTATCGAACCATTAAAGAAAGATAATTACGACATGTGGAAGATACAAGTGCGCACACTATTAATTTAGAACGATGAATGGGGATACATAGATGGAATGACTGTCAAACCGGCTACTAGTGCCGACGCAATATCCGCATGGATTAGTGCTGATTCCAAGGCAATGTCTGACTTAATCTTTTTAATCGCACCCGAGGAACTGAAACACATTAAGGGCTGCACAACTTCCAAGAAAGTTTGGGACAAACTGAAGACAACGTATGAATTACAGGGCCTGCAAGAAAGGCCTTATTGCTCAAGCGGCTAATACAAAGAAAGATGCAGGACAATGAAAACATGCGCACGCATCTCACAGATTTCTGTGATGTCATCGGAAAACTCGAGAATATGGAATTAAATATCGGCAAAGAGTTGATTTCTATCCTATTTCTATATAGCATACCAGATTCCTATGAACCGTTCAGAGTGGCGATTGAGACAAAGGATAAAATTCTCGAACCGGAAATTCTCAAGATGAAGATTGAAGAATACGAATCGTGTAGGAGTGACGGTGGTGCAAGGATAAGTGCTATATTTGCATCGCAAAACAAAGCCAGGAAGTCGTAAAGATATAATTTAAACGGCGCGGACTCATAAAAATAAAAATCCTGATATAAAGTGTTTCAAGTGCGAGAAAACGGGACATCTCGCGAAACAATGAAAAAAAAAACAAACTAAGAAGTCGACCGGTGACTTAACAATTTGCGCGGAAGATACTATGTGTACGTTAATACACATAAAGTAGTATAGGAGCCATTATAGCGAGACAGGAATATCCCCTGACGCCAACCCCCTGCTGTGAGCCAGGACCCCTTGTCCCACTGCCCTGGTACCTGAGGAAAAAAAGAGTGGGAATTCGTGGACGTCCACGAGGCAATTTATATATATATTTTTTTTATTTATTTTTTTTTAATTTTTTTCCGGATGAGTGGAAATACTTGGGCTTAAATCTGGGTCCTCCGCTTTTTTAGTCTGGGTTCTAGTGTGCTGGACTAACTGAAATCTTACAAGAGTGAAAATTAGATGGGGTATTTATGGAGAGGAGTAAGTCTCTCTGGCCCAGGAGCCCGGCGCTCTGATTGGCTCCCTATAATGGTCGGCTACTTGAGTGATTTCGGCGAGCTGGAACGAGACAGAAAATAGTGCGAGAGAGAAAGCCGACAAGATGTCTGACGACAAAATAGCCAACAACCGACAAAATAGCGATCGTCGAAGACAACGGAGTGGCATCCCGTTCCTCCTCCCCCTTGAGGAAAACCAAAAGATATCATGCGACATACGACATTTCCCCCTTCCGGCCACACTTATGAAAAATCGTGCAGCAACACGCGTGCTATATGTCATCTACCCCCTCTTATCCTTTTTGCTGAAAAAAGAGAAATCGGCTAGTGTGGAATAAATTAACTGATATGGTATACGAAATACATGCGTTCATGTACGGACACATCTGTCCCAATCAAGGCGTGCTACGCAGGTAGACGTACATAGTGACGTCATCGTTGGAGACAATAGAAAGGGTTTTATAGTTAGGTATACGAGTAGTTTCGACTATCGGAGCAAAGCGCTATGACGTGATCGCAGTGATAAGGAAGAAGAGAATAAAGAAAAAAAATATAAATGTTTTCACAGCATAATTTAAAAATAAGAAACATTTTTATTTTTATTACGAGAATGTACATTATGTACATCGAATTATTTATATTTTTCTATATATACATAGATAAATATAGGATTTATAATTATTTAGAAAAAAATATTCTATATAACAAGACGGATTTTCAAAATTTGGGAGTTCGTCACAGAATTCATCAATGGCTTTAAGAAATTCTGCCCTCTCGGGAAACTGTGAAGAAGTGTATCCTCGAGGATGATGGTGTCCATAGAGGAAAATGATTTCGGGGAAAGCTGGGGAAAATTAGGTGGCGTATCGTCGAGGACGATGGTGGATTGCGGAGAAAATGGCGGTTCAGAGAACGAATCTTCTTTAAAGTATACGGAGGAGTAACTAAGAAGAGGATAATTCGGGGAAGTCGGAGGCTCAGAATCCCATCGAGGAAGAAATTTATTCCGTAATTTTTGAAATTAAACGGATTTAATTTTCTATCATCGTTAAATGCTTTATTATTGGCAAAATCGACTATTATTCTTTTCGAAAGTTATCCAAGTTACATTATCTAACGATTCAGCCACAACACCACTATGGATCGTGAATGTTTTAACCTCGTCCCTCGTGAGCGGATATTTAACTGTAACTTTATTCAGCATTCTTGCGTGTGCGAGCAATAATCCGGCGCTTATTTTCGCTCTTCTCACAAGCAGACTCGCATCCAGTATATGAATTTTCGATGACGAACCGTTACTATCCATAAGACAGAACGAATCTTTCGAACGGACGAGTCTCAAATGTACCTCTACACCGTTAATTAAAAATTTGTCTTGATTGAAAACATCGCAATGGAGATAACCTATAAGATTTAGCGCTCGTCCACCGCGAATGCGCGTCTCACGAGAGCGGAATTTTGTGTTTTTGATTCTACTAGTTCGTCCATTGCTCCAGGTGTCCCATAGACATGATGTTAGATGGGAAGTTTTTGCGGGTGAAGAATAATGTAACCACATCTCGGTGTACGCGCGATACGCGTAAGCGTTGTTTGGCGGCGATACGAGTTTTTGGTTGAAATATACATCTTGAAGATGGAATGAAGCAGATGATTTACAGGGCCTATGGTGGCGGCAGAGGCCATGATAGTGCTCGTTCCTGCAGTATATACCGCGAGATCGCTTGATGTTTCTACGCGTACGTGAAGACTCAACATGGTGTGCGTGAGATCTAAATATTCTTCTGCATGACCCGGGATGACAAATTCTATCGGAGAGTTGTCCGAGAGCGAAGTAACGAATTTGTAATGAATCCATTGCGAACTCTCGATACTAGTTTGCGTAGGTGGCAAAGAGAAGAGTTTCAGCTCACTTTTTAAATACTCACTTGAATGCGTGTGAAGAAAGGACATTATTTAACGTAAATCTTTCTTTATCGTCATTGTAATTTTCACCATCAAATATGATTAATATGGTCTGTTTAAGAAAATATGTCGGATGATCGGTGCGTTTTTTATCGGTTTTACGATGTTTCGCGGTTGTCTTAAGTCTTTTCATCATCGTGTGATTTTTTCCTTTTTATTTCTCACTGTTTTTAGGCTTATTCTTTTTTTTTCGCGGATCTTGAGCTTCGACGAACTTTTCTTCTAGTCAGACATCGTTTACGTAATGTCGCGGATTTAACGATGCGTGTATTGAGCCCACCAAAAGGAAACTGAGCTATATGCATTTTCGCGTCCGCCTTATATCCTGAATCTTTCATCAGACTAGATTTTTTCCTTAGCTTTTCTCTTAAGATTATCGCGCGATTCTTCGGTCTTTGGCCGCTATCTTAAAAGGCACATTATTTTCAACATCTCGATTATATTAATACCGATGCGTAAAGCTTTTTTCCCCACAGCGTGTACACCGCTGGTTAGATAAGGCAATATACGCCTGAACAATCTCCCGAGAGCGTGATCTCGATACCGTGACCTCGCTGATATGGCGATCCTGCGAAAACTCGAGGAATTTCACCGCCGCGACTACCGCCATTTTGTAATGCGTCGTAGTACATCGAATAATAATCCATTAATATTTAATTTTTTATCACAACCGCTAATTATTTTTATATTATCTAATCGATACGTCTAAAGTGTTGCTGTCAACGTTCCAAATTCAAATGGTATACTCTGTCCTAGTTGATCTCTTATATCTATTTCGATTGTGCGAAGACACGATTTACGTAGGGGGATGTATTGAGCGTGTGAGAAATACTTTATCTCAGTAGGTGCAAACGTGTAATCATTTTCAACATCGATCGCAACTATTCGCAGAAGAGATTGTTCATCTCCGATAATATAAGGTTCGCAATGTCACAATAAACAAAGAGCTTGTCGGAGATACTGTGCAGCAAACTAACTGGTTCGTCAAACTAACTATTATCGCACGATCGCATGGAAGTATGTAAAAAGGTGAAAAAATTTCAACATTGTTATAGATCCATGAAGGTAAAATTTGTTGTAGCGCTATTATTTTCAATTTTATCATCCTCATTCTCTATATTAAACAGTATATTAAACCTGGTTTCATTATAGAACCATAACGGCAAACGATCCACATTATCATTAAGCTTATTGTTCGTATCAAATCCGAATTCGGAAGTCAAAATATTTAGCAAACTTTGTTGGAAAAATTTATATAATGAATCATATTACATTTCGCAATATCGCAGGAAATATTCATAATAATTTTACGACCGAGAATAATGGCAAATTGCCAAACGATATGTGAATCTACGGAATTAACTAAAAAATTCATAATTTCTATAAGATAATGCACACTTGAATAAATACCAGGCGGTATTTCAGTTTTTACAACCTCAATTTTCTTTTTTGAGGATACTAACAAGAATTTTTCAAAATCGATTAATCTTATTATTCCTTCACCGGACCGTATATGAAGAAAACTAGTCAGAAACTGAATCTCCATAAGTGCTTCTTCCTAACGTGCAAATCTATACGCTGAGGTAAATCGGTGGTAAAACATGTGATTTTATTTTCCAGAAAAAAACGCATGCTACTATTAATAGGGAAAATCATGTAAAATCCATCTTCCCTCATTTTTTATTCAAAGATTTTAAGCTCGAAACGGGTATTCAAGAGTCGAATTTTGAAGGATATCCTTGCCAACTAACTAGTAATTGCTTATTATTATCATGTCCTTTACTTCTTATAACGCGATTGACTATAAATTCTTCCCCTTGCAAGTTTTTAACCGTTTTAGCGCCACGCAGCGCGATCGCGCTGTTCACGTACTGTGCTGAAATGTGCCGCGATGTTTGGTCACGATTGTCAATTCGCAACGCGCTCGGTTCCGAATGTTCTTCGTCGCGAGTCATATCAGAGTTTCCTCTCGTAATTACTATTTTTTTTTCAAATAATCGTAAACCACCTGCATAAATAAGCAGTTTTTATTTACTTTACTTTTATTTACATATACTTCTGCATAGTACAAATATGTTGCCAACATTTTTGAAAATATAAAAAAACAATATAATATTTTATTTATAATAGATATAAAACAAGATTACTAATGTTTATTATTTTTAAAACAGACATGTTTATCAAGACATAGTGGATGAAGCCCTTTTTTGCATTGCGCACAAATGAACGAAGCGCTATCGCGCTGCATGGCACAATCCAACACGGATTTTTAAGAACCCCTGGCACTAAAACGGTTAATAACCGGTGCTAATTCTTGTTCGTAAAAAACCCATCTATAACTTCGTCCGTTAAATCACTTAGTTCGTATACACGCGGTTTTCTCCATTCGAGAACACGGTAAATTCAAAATATTTCTTCGCTCCATTTGCCTTATATTTTTTCTCAAAGGCTACTTTTGCTCTACTGACCCGTACAAAATCGCCTGCGTTATATTTAGCTTTTTGTCTACGTCCGCAATTCTTTTTCTGCTGGCGTCATTCCATCGGCGATTCATATTTTCACGTGCGACACGTGCATTAACCCGCGTAACGACTGCAGGCTGCATTTTGATGGTGGAATGATGCGTGTGATTGTAAGCGCGAACAATATCCTGCAAAACATGTAACGCCACATATTTTTATGCATAAAATAACGCCACATTCGTTTCTCGAGCATTCTATTAAATCGTTCCACTATAGTTACTTTAATATCGGGATTACGTGTTACGCGAAAATGAATCTTTTTCTTTTAAGAAATTTTGTACATGACATGCAATAAATTTTTTACCTTTGTCGGTCTGCAGGTATACGTGTAAACGATCGTTGTTTCTCAAGAATATGCGTTGAAAGATTTTTACTACGCAGGTACCTGTTTTATCGCGTAAAGGTTCTACCCAAACAAATTTACTAAGTGTGTCGATAACCGTCAATAAATATGAATAGCCGTCATTATAGCTTTTGAGATTACGAAGATCAAATCAGCCTCCCATTAGTCATCGATTTGTCACGTTATAATGTAAATGCGGAAATTTTCGGCGTACCGGACGATGTAGCGTATACGCATTTTGCGATTTAAGCAAGTCGATGACTTCGTTACGCGTGAAATTCGGTTTAGCAGCTCGCGACAAATTGGCCGTCGCTGAATATCCAGCATAATGCGAGGGATTATAATAGAATTTTTCGAATTCCATCATTCAAGTTTGCTCCAGTCGAGTAAACCTTTTCTTTTCTTTGTCGGTGGTAGCTCTACGTAACCTGTTAATGATTTGTCGCCGTCGTCCTCGTCAGCCGATATAAACATCGTATCACCTTTGGTTTCGCTCAATTCGTGCACCTTCAACGCCTATACGATTTTGAGCGCGCGGATGAAATTTTCGTAACTTCCACGCGGTAACACGATTTTAATATGATCAGATCGTGCGACCATATATAATAAATCGCGAGTTCCTATAAGATTGGAAGGTGTGCCTATGTCATGTAATAAACGAGCAAACTGAATTCTTCCGGTTGCTTTTACTGTTTTTCTCTCGCGTATCGCATCGTTTATAAGATCGGTGATATTTGAATCTTTTATGATAATGCGGTCTATAGTTACGAATCCTCGTCTATCCCAGCTAATTTTAGATGACGGAATATCAATCATATATTTTAATAGGGCGCGCGCTTTATCGCGATAAGTTTTCGGTACGCTGCTGACTATTTCTTTAATCATTTCAGCCGATTGAGCGTGTTTTTTTCCGAAACTACTACTATAATTACTACTACCGTCACCTATTATTACTACATCACCACGCTCGCTACTGATTAAAGTTAATGTTTCCATAAGATCGCATCGGCGTTATCTAAATTCGTTTCTTCGTTTTGCTCGTCGTTATTGTCCTCGTCGTTAACCTGTGCATCGCGTAAACGCATTTTTGTCTCGCGAACAAAGTGAAAATAACGTTGAAGTACTTGTTTATACAATTTCTTTTGTCCTCGTCGATAGGAGTCGCGAGATTCAAAATACGTCACATCTCCGCGTCAAGTTGCGATAAAGGTGTTCCCGGTGTCCGTACTGAATTATTATTAACATTTTCCGTATTTTCCCTCAAAAGACATGTATAGAGTGTATTTTTCTCTTTAGTCGCCGATAATCTGGGATAATACCTAATACAGCACCAAATATAGGGCTGATATAAGATAAAGTAAAAATCCGCCAACAATTTTTTTTATCCTTCCATTACCCTCTTTTGTCGCAACACGTCGTAGAATCGTTTTATGTTTGGCTAAGTGCTTTTTATCGCTACACCGAAGCGGTACGTTACCCTTGAGCGTATTGAAACTGTACTCTTGAATACACTTTAGGAGCTTATTGTCGGCCGTACATAAGAATGCTGTTCTTTGATTTTTTTTCAAATGACACAAAGTTTTCTAAAGACATAAGTTTCTCTCACCGATAGAACGTCTAGCATTCTTTATTGCTTTATTCGATGTCAAAGAGATCGAATTTTTATTACTCTCACCTTTTTTCACCATTACGATGCAATTACACGTTTGACAAATTGCGAACGCGAATATTGCTCTTTATACATCATCACTTCTATTGTTCGATCTACAACGGTATGTAAAGGATGACCTCTATTTGGACACGTAACTATTGGACACCGCCCGATTGAACACGCATTATTGGACATGTTTTATTGGACGCGAAAACGATATTCGTCTGGAGTCGATTGTTTCAAATCGAGCAATAAATACCAGTGAGGTCTCGATGTAGCGTTGTAGTACACTTCTTCCATAAATTTTGGATCATCGAGATATACTTGGTGCGCTAGATGATGAATTGTGCACGATCGCGTGGATTTTTGAAAACTACTATGTAATTCGCGTTGAGAGATATGTCGCGTTGTCCACGTCCTTGATGAAAGAGATTTTGCGAGATGAGTATAACACTGAAATTCTTGTGATGACTTCCTTTGGTAAACAGATCTATGATAACGTCACACGATGATGATTCTCTCATAAGATCGTCAATTATTATTAATTTTGGTGAGAGCGGATTGTTGAAATAATCTTCCGGACGCGGTAATCCTTCGCGAATTATATTTTTCTTGGATTTCAAAGCATTATTAATGTAACCCGTCTTTTGTGCTCTTTGCTGCTCTTCTTCTTCTTCTTCTTTTCTACTTGCGGCGTACAGTAAACGCTGATACGCATCTTGCCACTCTGCGTAATAAAATAAAATTCTCTCGAATCAAACATCCGACATGACAGATAAATATCAAAGAAACGTTTTTACGAAAATTGTTTTTTCACATTCCGTTCGCAGACGATTGACGTCCATGGATGTTTCCACCGTACGTCCATTTTGCGAAATGAATTTAGCATTTGCGTACGCTTTCATAAATATAAAAAAAATAACCGATGATACTTAATAACGTAAAAAATATGCACATTCAAATATTTTTAATATTGCTCGTGTATGTGAGGAAATAAACTTATCCGCGCTTCGGGGGATCCTATCGCGGCCGCCGCATGCTCGCGCTAGCGTTTGCGGTCCACGTACGAGCGATAAGTATTGCGGCCATGTTTCTTTTTCCGAAGAAGAGGGGATATGTGCATATATAAATTCTTCGAGATAGAGAAGGAAAAATTATTTCCGAGTTCTCCAACGTTTGAAGCAACGTGTACTGCTGTGCAAAAAGCGCCCTCGTGTATTATTCGAAAAGTTATATCGCGAGAGTGCGATTCTAAAAATGTCGGGGCTTAAAAATGTATTACGCAAGTGCATAATTATAGGAGCGAATTTGTCACCCGCGATAAACAGTGAACGATATTATCCTCATTGTCGGATGAATCGTCGGAAATTAATTACGTAGTTTTCCTTTCATTCGCCAAATTTAGCACATGGACCCGCGGATATATCGTTCCGCCCTACGCGCGACTTAACATACGAGCATATTTGGAGACTCGTAAGTTCGGTAGCGAGTGCCGAGGGTCTCGATATCGGAACATTTCGTGTTTTCAATGTCTCGGTTCTTTCGGGTCGCGGTCGCGTTAAATTAACTCACGAGGATATTGTAAAGCACTCGATAATAACAATTAATAATTCGAACAATTTATGTTTTCCGCGTTCTCTCGTAATAGCTCGAGTTTATTGTGAACGCGGTAATTTATGCATGGGCAAATTGCACAAAAAATGAAATAATATAAGACATCAACATTCCTTGCTTCAGCGCGAGCTGGCAATACAATTGATTAGAAATGCTGGTGTTAAGATAACTGAAAAGGGTTGCGGAAATGCAGAAATCGAGCGCTTTCAACGATATCTCGCAGTTGATAACATCGCGATTGTAGTTTATATTTTTGCTACTTTCGGTCGTGGTGCAAAACCAATGTACGACGGAATCGCGACACTTACTTCTCTAGATCATGAACCCGCGCTATGTCTAAATATAATGTATTACGAGCGTTTACGGCATTATGATCCCATTGTAAATTTAAATGCCATCGCGGGTTGTGGAAATTATTGCGAGCCATGTGTTATAGCCCAAATAGCTATAACCGTATAATTATTAACATTAAATAGATTAAACAGATATCTCCTAACACGAGCTAACGAGATATTGCGAAAGGCGTATAACGT
>JBCEZX010000045.1:269391-279550 GCA_039654345.1 Cataglyphis cursor | reverse complement strand
CCCTCGCGCTAGCCTTCTCTTCCCCGCGGACCCCTAGCCTACCTGTCGCGCCGCAGTGCCCTCTCGCGGACCCTCGACTACCAATCGTGTCGCGAATTCACCTGTGTGACGTCATACCCCGCGTGACGTCATACCCCCACCCCTGTGACGTCATACTCCCTGTGACGTCATACCCCCCTGTGACGTCATATCCCCCGTGACGTCATACCCCTCGCGGATTTCCCCCCTCACCACCCTGTGACGTCATACCCCCGCGGATTCCCCCCCCCCCCTGTGATGTCATACCCCCGCGGATTTCCCCCCTCACCCCCTGTGACGTCATACCCCTCGCCCCTCCCTCCTCCCCCTGTGACGTCTACTCCCGCGGATTTCCCCCCTCGCCCCCCTGTGACGTCATACCCCTCGCCCCTCCCCCTCCCTCTGTGACGTCATACCCCCGCGGATTTCCCCTCGCCCCTCACCCCCCTCAGAGGACCTGGGTTAGAACCCGCATTGTTATACTACTCATGGTAAAATTTAAACAGCGATTTCTCATAAACGATTGAATAATGCACCGTGTTCGAATAGCATTTGTTAATTCTATACCATACATTCTATACTACAATCCTACAAATTGGCCAAATCGGTGATCCGAGTCTTGTGTGTTCTCCTTATCAATTTACCTCCATCTTTCGTTTGGTCACTTACATTTCGGACTCCGTATATATTAATAAAAAGAATGACTTTTTATGGAACAAGTTGTTGCGTTTAAGAGAAAACTTAATCGTTTATTTTTTCTTCTCTCAATATATTGAATTATTTATTTTTGTCTTGTCATATTTGCACATTTTTATAAATAATACAATTGATTATAAAATAAATTGTGTATTGTTTTCTAATGTTAGCTACTATTAGTTACTACAATTATAAATTTGTATAACTACATATTTAATTTTATTATTAGAAATATGCAAACTTATTCATAGAAGTATACATTATACAATATTTAAGTAATTATATATTCACATGTAATCATGAATTTATAGTTATCTTTTTCTTCTTTTTTGATTTATCCATTGCTGGTTATAGATTTCTTTCAACTATTTCTACGCGTTTGTTTGTTGCTATTCTTATCCATTGACTTCCCGCTTTGATTTTGATGCCATTGATCCATCTTTTTTGAAGTCTTCTCATATTCCTCTTGGTTTCTCTCGGTCTCCATATGTTATTTTCTAGTGTTCATTTCTAATGTTTTTTTATTTTGTCTCTATGTTCAATAAGCCTCCCCCCCTCCCACTACGGCCACTTAACGCTCGCTATGCGTTTTGTGATATCGGTTATTTAAATTCTGGTATGGATTTCCCTATTTCATCTTTTAAGGTGACTCTCAACATAGTTTCCATAGCTCCATGGATCTTCGGGTGATTCTTAGTTATTCTGCCATTTTTCCATTTTTTTATAATCATACCATGTTTCTAAATCATATGTTAATATTGACAATATCAGTTATCATATGATTTCAAATTCATTAAATCGTTATATTCTTGTCTTTGAAAATGAAGTTAAATAAAATTAGGGTTTCCAAATGCTGCCCATACTAAATGAATCCTACATTTAACTTCAACAATTTAAAGAAGTTCTCTTTACCGAGTTTTATATGACCAAGATAAATATATCACCTTTCTTAAGATAACATTATTGATGATAATATCATCCCCGATAGCCAAGTCTGCAAAATCATGTATTGAAAATTGTGCACTACATATTATGTTAACAGAACTCTGGCAGCAGTTGAGCATGGTCTGCTGTTGGAAGTAGTATCAGCAGAAATGCAGCAGGAAACAAGTTTCCGTGTCATGATAAGCTATAAAAAGTGCTGCAAAATTTAAGCAGGAATTCTTAATATAAAAATATTAAATTTGAAGCATTGCATGTTGACACAATACATTAACAGAAATTAAATAAAAATTGAACATAACATGATACATCATGCTACGTCGAGAATATCGTCAGAAATCAAATTCATCTGCAAGCACGGCGTAATAGCAGAAATGCAACAAAAATTAAGCATGTTCTGCCATCTCAAAAGATAACAGCAGAAACACAGCAGAAACACAGCATGGTCTGTTGTCATAAAACAAAATAACAGAATCACATCAATCTTAATATATGTTATATCAAGTTATAGTTCGTTCGTTTACCGCTATATGACGTATATATCTCGTATTCAAGTTTCTGTTACAAGCAAATATAAAGATTGCAAAGCGCGACTAGAACAAGATTAAAAATGTGTAATGGCTCCTGCATATAAGATGCGGCGACGCAACAAGCGTTACCGTGTTTTGTGTCCTATGTAGGAGCCATAATATCTATTTTTATCAGTTTAATTTTTAAATTCATCTAACAAACGACTCAAAATATTAAACTGAAAGTTTCAAAACCGAATGAATCAATAGAAAATTGATTGCTTGAAACAAAATAAGCGTTCACTTTCTATACAAATCTTAAAATCTATAAATTATTAATAAATTAGTCATTTATTTAAATTTATATATTTAATTAAATATTTAATGCCAATATTTAGTTTTTATTGCATTTATATTAGTAATTACATTCTGTAGATGTGTTTTCTTTATTGTATTATCGTCGTCACATCATGACAGCAGGCTCAATTTCTGCTACGTTCCTGTTATCATGTTACAATGACAGGCCACGCTTGATTTCTACTGCATTTCTGCTGTCAGATCTGGCTGATTTTTACTCGATATTTGTTATATTCCATTGTCACGACGAGAAAAAATAATAAGCAAATTAAAGAAAAAACAATACTCGTTTTTTTTTAATTTCTTTTGTTATATTATATCGGCGAGCCATGCTGCCAGAAATTAAGCTTAATGGGGACGCAGCAGAGTAGAATTTTCTGCAAAGTCATAATTGAATTTGCTGACATACTGCTGGCATACTGTTAGCATTTTGCTATCGGGGATTTTAGCATTATTCATTATTTTAATTTTGTTGAGGTTCATCGTCAGTCTTATCTTCTTAGATTTTTTGTTCAAATCTTCCAGTATGTTGCTAGTCATTGGCATTTTTGTTTTCATATATGCATATAATATTGCATGAACTTGATGTTTTTAATTTATTTTTATCTTTTAAAATGTTTTAAACGTTCAGAAAATATGAATGAATGACGTTTGAATGACAACGATCGAATATCGAATTCATATCGATATCCTGCTCAATTATAAGTAGCTTCACATGTTCTTATAGTAAAATACAGCCGTGTTAGCAATTTAGTATATTATATAGAAGTTTGTACATTCTTTTTACGAATAATGCGAGAACTAATCTCAAAAAGCATCTCAAAAATAATTCAAGTAAAAATTTGCGACATATTTCAACTTCAGCTGTCAAAATGATCAATATTATAATTGTTATAGCCCAAACAGCTATAATCGAATTATTATTAATATTAAATAGCTTAAAGAGATATTTCCTAACACAAGTTAGAGAGATATTGCGAAATGCGTATAACGTTACCAGCGCGACACGAAACGCTGACGAAGCGAGCCACGCGCCGAGGCTAATCGATTGCGAAAAGGATTGAACCACCTGGAAATGCAAGGAATTTCGATCGAACGATCTCAATTTGCATTCCGACTTAACGATTCGAGCGACACAACTATGGTCATGTCGCTAAGGGATCCTCTCCAAAAATCAATCAAACCAGAAGGCAATAAAAAGATACCACCGCGAATATGCGGCGGGCAGTCATCACAATCAAGTTATATCGGGCAGTCATTATCTTCGATTATCATCGAACAGTTACCGCGCTCAACCTAACTCGAGGAATCGCAAGTCTAGCCGCAACACGAATTATTATGCGAACGAAGCCTTAGCTGATCTCGCGACCGTGACCACGATATCCGATTCGCGCCGACGTAACCCTATACCGTGATACGCACAACTGTGAAGGGGAACGACTGGCAAAAGAAAGTGACTCAAGATAGAAGAATAAAACTGATTTATTCGAACGAAAATATATAGTATTTTCAATAAACCGGCTCCCAACCCGGTCTTTGGCTCCTCAGCCTTTGGTGGCAAAATCCCAAAATTTCTAGTGTCTCCTCTCGAGGCACAATACAATGAAAGTGTTTATAATATGCTATGAAAACGATTATAATTTGTATTTCATTACAAAGATTTCAAAATATTGCAAAATGCAAAATAAGTAAATGTCAAATCTAATTCATTAGATTATTTAAATCATAACCGTTTTCATTTAAGATGTAACGCAGCCATTTAAGACAATGTTTTTTTGACCCCTTCAGTTAAAGGCTTTTCTGAGCTCCAGTTAAGGCAAGGCTTACAATTAGACGATAGATGAGAGGTTTTAAAGTAAAAGTTCAAATTGAGCACCATTTACTGTTTGACAGTGGGCAAGAAAAACTATGGTAAGAAAAACTGGACACAGCATTTCGAAGCATATTTCTATTAATTCCATTAACTTCTGCAACGATTGCGAAGTCCTCTAAATTTCTGGGTTTGGTTTGATACACTTTACTTTTTAAATAACCCGAGAAAAAATAGTTCAAAGGTGATAAATTTGGCAATCGAGCAGGTCATTTAATTGGGCTCCTCCTCCTAATCCATTCATCAGGAAATTCTGTGTTCAAGTAAGCCCGTACATATACATCGTAATGTAGACCTCCATTTTATTGAAACCATGTCTCATCAAAATGATCATCAGTGACCTTCCTTATCCTAAGAACTATTTGATTTCTCAACATTGTTTCATATCTTTTGACATTTAAGTTATTATCAATAAAATATGATCCAATCAACGTATCGTTGAGAATACCTATCCATACATTTACTTTTCGCGGATATTGCGTGTGACTCTCAATCATCCAATGCGAATTGGTGTCAGACCAAAACCTGCAATTATGTCTATTGACTTCACCATTCAATACAAACGTTGCCTCATCCGAAAAAACGGCATCGATTCTCCTCATCATATTACCACAAAATTCTATTCGATCAAGATCACCCTCGTTAAGTTCCTGAACCAAAGAGCTTATAAGGATGAAATTTCAAGTTTCCTTTTAAGATCCTATGTACATTTTAACAACTAATATCATGTTCTCTCGGTGCACTGCGAATAGTGGAATGAGGATTTGCAACAAAAGCTAATGCAATTTTCAGCTGATTCTCATCGTGTGTTATTGATTTTGGCCGCCTTAGTATCGGATGGTTTTGCATGGTGCCAAGCTGTTCATAACGTTGAACTATTTGAATTACAGTAGATCTTGAAATGGAATTGGACCTGTCTGGAAAGACTTTGATTGAACAACTCTCCAACTTCGTTGTATCAATCACCCCAACTTCTCATCATCAAAATGACACATTTTCTTGTTCTGAAAGGGTTGCCATAATTACAATTCTAACAAATTTCTAAAATGAAGACAAATGAAAGAAAGAATCCGTATGTAAGAATGTTGAAGAATTTACGGAAAAATCTTCACTATTTCAAAAGATCAAAACCATGAACAATAATGAAGTGTATGACAAGATTTTTTATATACAGATAAATATTAGTTTGTACTGATATCATACAACGTACAACACTCTTGAAATTTTACATATAATTAGAACATCTAATTAGAACTACACTGTACTTTGAATTTTCAAATGTAATCCTTAAAATGGGCCAATAAGCTATTATAAAATACCTTCCATCAAAAATGGAAATTTTCGTCTCAATGATATCACATGATTTATTCAACAACTCATCTTAACAATAAGTTTGATTTTCAAATGACCCTTAGCAATACTTGACAAACAACGAAACATACAATTTATCGTTCTTCCGATTTCTGGAATAAAACATAAGGTTTCTCATTTAAATTTTGATAATAACCTTGAGATGACCTTCAAGTTTGATCTCTGGGTTAAAGTCAAGATCACCGTTGGATAGCTCTCTTCAAACTCGACAACTTTTGTTTATTCCCGAACATTTTTCTCGGAAAAAATTGTCATCTCGACGAATTATTCAAGGGCCAGTCTTCAAAAATAAGTTTGATCTCCAAATGAGCCCTGAAGATGATTTTGACCTATAACAAGACTACATACCAGAATGTAAAATTTTTTGATTTTTCAATTTCTGGAATAAACAATAGAGGTTTCCATTTAAAATTTCAAAGTTAATCTTGAAATGACCTTCAAATTTGACTTCTAGGTCAAGGTCATAGAATACCTTGCTTTGAACCTGACATTTTTTGTCTGAAATATTTTTGCTGAAAATGTCCTGTCAAGTTATCAAGATGATCCGATTTTTTTTAGACACCCTCTGTGTGTGTGTGTGTGTGTGCGCGCGCGCGCGCGTGTGGGCGTGTGTGTGTGTGTGTATGTGTGGGTGTGTGGGTGTGCGTGCGTGCGTGCGTGTGTGTGTGTGTGTGTGTGTGTGTGTGTGTGTGTGTGTGTGTGTGTGTGTATATATATATATATATGCACACAGGGTGTCTCAAAAAGATCGAATATATATTGTAACCATTTTCTAAATTTATTAAATTAGATAAAAATTATTTAAGTATCAAGCGAGCGGTTTTTCGGAACCTACAGTACATCTTTGGCTCGTTTTTGAATATCGCAATCCCGATAAGTTTCCGGTAACGTATCGCAAAATCGATTGTTGGGCGCTAGGTACGGCAGGCCGCACGAACGAAATTACTACGAACGCGAAAAGATCGCGGAATCGATTAATTAATGCGACGGAACAAAACGCAACTATTCAGTCTAAACGATGTAGTAGAGGGGGTGGTTCGGGGAGGCGGGAAAATGTGAGAATCGAAAGTACGGAAGCAGCAAGTAAAATCGTTCAATAAATTAACAAGTAATAATAATATATTAGAAAAAATAATAAATAAGATCAAATATATAGATGAATAATTGTCGTTCTCAATTTTAAGAGACGGTTGAATATGCTGGATAATCATAACAACTTATCGGAGATCGGCTTGACCGGTCGCAAAAGTATCAGATTACTGTGTGCGTGAATTATGCTCGGTTTTTCTACCGCGAGGATTTTTCGCCAGGCGCGATGTAATTAAACCGCGACAACTAATAAAATTCCTCCAGCCCACGATAACCACTTTGCGAAAGATTGCAGCAATTATCTTGAATATAATCCGTCTTAACGCGAGCAATACAAAGATTCTTGCGAAAATTTCTTGCAGTGAAATTACGATACTCTGGAAGAGGTTCTTCCGTCGCTTTTGTTATAGCCCAAATAGCTATAACCGGATCATTATTTCTATCTATAATATTAAACATTTTAAAGAAATATTTTTTAATACGCCTTCCGATTTAGCGAGATATTGCGAAAAACGTATAATGTTATCAGCGCGAAACGCTGACGAAGCGAGCCACGCGCCGAGGCTAAGCGATTGCGAGAAGGAATGAATTACCGGAAATGCAAGGAATTTCGATCGAACGATCTTAGCTTGCATTTTGGCCTAACGATTCGAAACGAGCGACACAACTATATATGATCATGTCGCTAAGGGATTCCCTCCAAAAAATCAATCAAATAGGAAGCAATAAAAGGTACCGCGAATACGCGGCGGGCAGACATTACTAACAATTTATATCGGGCAGTCGTCTATAATGATCTAAATCGAGCAGTCGTTAGTCTTATCGCGAAGTGAAGTATTATACAGTGAGACGCAGCAGCTGATTTCGCGACGATAACCGAGATATCAGGCGCGCGCCAACGTAATCCTATACGCATAGCTGTGAAGAAGGACGAAAGGCCAGAAGAAGCGACTCAAGGTTAAGAAATAAAAATAAAGTTTTTATTTAACCGTTTTAGTGCCAGGGGTTCTTAAAAATCCGTGTTGGATTGTGCCATGCAGCGCGATAGCGCTTCGTTTATTTGTGCGGAATGCAAAAAAGGGCTTCATCCACTATGTCTTGATAAACATGTCTGTTTTAAAAATAATGAACATTAGTAATCTTGTTTTATATCTATTATAAATAAAATATTATATTATGTTTTTTTATATTTTCAAAAATGTTGGCAACATATTTGTACTATGCAGAAGTATATGTAAATAAAAGTAAAGTAAATAAAAACTGCTTATTTATGCAGGTGGTTTACGATTATTTGATAAAAAAAAATAGTAATTACGAGAGGAAACTCTGATATGACGCGACGAACTACATTCGGAACCGAGCGCGTTGCGAATTGACAATCATGACCAAACATCGCGGCACATTTCAGCACAGTACGTGAACAGCGCGATCGCGCTGCGTGGCGCTAAAACGGTTAAAGGAAACGCTTCACAATTAATCCACAATTAGGCCCAAATCCGGACCCCGGCTTCCAAGCCTTAGTGACTAATCCTTTGAATCCAGTGCCTCCCCGCGAGGCACAACACTTTATACGCCATATAATACAAGGGGTTTCCAACAATATTTCCGACGATTATAACAAATCGCTCTACATCTGATTTGCTTTTCGAACACAGGGTATAATTCTTTACAATTTACGAATCTAAATATTGAACGGGAATGTGAGACGCGAACGAGATATTTAATTCCCCGCAAATTACAAACCTGAATATTACCATCAATTATGTGGCACGCGAGCGTTATATAATTCTTCACAAATTATTACTTTTAATATCGAAACGCCAATTACAAGACGAACGGGATATCTGGTTCCTCGCGAATTACGAGTCAGAATTTTACAATCAGATACTTTACACACGAGTGTGATACATGAGCAATGGCGCAATACGTGATATCGATTCTTCAAATCGATCGTTTAACAAAATCCCGACAACTATAATTTATGCGTAATAATAAGAAACGTAAAATATAACAATACGATATTCTAATTGATTGTCGGCGGCGCCGAAGTATATGAAAGAGAGTGCTAACGATACAATTCGAGTAAGCGGCGTAAGCCCGTCGGCCATTAATGTGCAATTATCACCAAATTCACCAAAATTTACTTCACAAAACGCGCGGCACGACAACTATTTCGGGCGCGACTCATTCGAATTAATTACCTATAGTGAATGGCAAACTACGGTCGACGACGCTCGTTCCACCGGCTTTCGTCCTTTCCGATTCTTGCTCTTGTCTTGGCTGCATGATTAGGGCCTGCGTCCTCTTCGCTATCTCGCCGAACAGTGTCGAGCGATCTCCTGCGGGAGACACGCCGGCGCGATAAATCGCACATAGGCTACCTGGCGTTTCGGCGTTCCACAGGGCCATCCTTTAGGCCTTGCGGTCCTCTTATGTCACTGTACGGATGGTTATTCGCACTGTATTATTCAAACTTGTTATTCGGCAAGGACGTGCGGATTTTTCCGGCAGACTGATGACTCCGACCTCTATCTTGTTGGATAGCTCTCCTTTTGAGTCTCTTTGTCGCCCCGTTCTTAGGGCTCCCTCGCTTCGCGTGAGTGGAGTGACCATTCCTGTTTGGATCGGATTCCTTCGATCTTTCGCTCCTTTTTCCTTAACAAAAGAAAAGTTAATTGCAGAGACTTTCATCTGCCGAAAAATGATGACTTATTTAATATGGCGATGATGACCTGGCGGTCCCCGCTTTCCTCGCTCCCCGAACGATCGCTCTCGGCAGCTCTTTCTCCTCTTCTCTCCCTTCCGCAAGATGGAATCTTGCCGCCGTCAGCTAATCCGCGGGCTCATAATTGTGCTTACATTATCGCGGGACAACACAAAAAAAAAGAACACAGAAAAGCCAGATCCGCGATCGGGTCGCTCTCTCCCTCGTTCGGGAGGATGCAGACCCGAGAAACCGTCTGATCAGACCATTCGGACCTTGTGACGGATGTCCCAAAAATGTCACGTCACAATATATACATGTATGTATGTATATATATTTATACAGGGTGTCCCATTATTCGCGTATCGTCTCTCGTGTACATATAAAGCATGTTAAACTGGATAGGAAAGTCCTCTACCATTTTGCGATTTTCAAGATAATTAATAAGAAATTAATTTAAAAAGATAGGCTAATCCGCACCTTATACAAGCACGCGACGAGTAGAGATATCCTACTGTAATGCGTTACTAGGCGCGCGGCGAAGCAGTGAGAGGGACACTCTACGAAAGTTACGTACAAGCATGTAGAACACACCCTATATAT
>JBCEZX010000045.1:246773-257894 GCA_039654345.1 Cataglyphis cursor | reverse complement strand
TGTATTTTGCTCTACACACATGAAAGAGACGAAGATAGTACGATTATGTCTGTCTTTGTCATGTAAGATTGCAGCTCAGTCTATCGCGACATCACGCAACATATCTACTGCTCTGTTTTACTCTTGAGCCGCGATCTCGCACACACACATTTTAGATTGCATTATCTTTTTTACAAAGCTTCTAAACTCATGTCTCTAAGTTCACAGATACTCTTTGATGAAATACCGAGTGCGTGATTTATTAATTAGGCACGTGTAGATTACAAATCTTTTATATTAAATAAATGTTGACGGCAGAAGCCGATAACAAAACTGTAATTTTGTAATTTTTTTCACTTTTTATATGAAATATCTAACGCTCTACGTTATTATGTATACTACTTTAATTATGGAAAAGGATTTGTCGATATCTATAATAAATATGTGACGGGCCGCTTGAGGAGCGGTTATGGATGCGCAAACAGCGCTGTCGGGATCAGAGTTCATGAAGGGTGAGACACACGATCGATTTAAGATGTTAAATAAGTAGTTTATTTGCCTTTATCGGCAATGGTCAGTTACATATTTACAAGGTATTTAGATCCGCGATGTTGACGCGAAACAAGACGGGCGTGCCCGTGTTGTCGTCTGGCACCGTTGTTGATGCGGGGCGTGCGGAAACGCGGGCATGTAGTGTTGATGCGCTGTATCTTGATAGCGCGAGGCGCGCGCGGTGGAACGGACGCGCTATTCTTAGCTCGCGTGTTACAATTGATTCAGGGCGCGCGGTGGTGCGTGCGATGAGGCCGCAGTGCGCAATTATCGATACTTCGTGTATCGGAGCGTCGGCGTTCAATCGGCTGTTACTTCGCGAAATATGTAAATTATGAATCGCCATATGATATGTGTCGGTAGTAATTGTCGGATGGTCGTGTGCAAGGCGATGCAGCGGACTGCGGTGCGCATAAAGCGTCGGCGATAGTGACGCGGTGCGGATCCCTAGATCTTTTCGGGGATGCGCCTAGCGCGAAGTTCGGAAGGTCGGATGGCAAGACCATAAAACCCGATTATACTCGGGAAGAGCAGCGAATCGTGACGTTGGTCAATCGGGACCGTGGTCAATCGGGACCGCAGTCAATTGCAACGTGGTCAATATCAACGTGGCTATTCGCAACGTGGTCAATTTTAACGTGGTCAAACGGGACCGTGGTCAATATTAACGTGGTCAAACAGGTGCCACTCGAGAAATTTAAACTATTCAGGCGCGGACTTACCCGAATTAGAATCTCGCGAACTAGAAAATAATGAAATAATAGGGAACACATTTCCTCCTAACAATAATTATAACGTAAGAAGTAAACGGACTCGGCGTAAATCGTACACCCGTTGAACGAATTACCGTTCGGAGAAATTACTCTCCCGTGTCATACGATAGTAGCATCTTTGAAACAAATAACGAAAAAAATATGTTACGAAATCCGTTACCGTCAACTGTCCCGCCCGAACACGTTAACAAAGAAATTGAACGCCTGTGAGTACAGGCCAGGCGCAACGCCGCCACGGATTCTGAGAACGCCGGACGTCCACTCAAAGATCTGAGAAATACATTGATAGCTGAAATTTTACAAAATATTCAAGAAATACGAGAAGAAATGCGAGATCTACGCGAACAGATACAAGATCTACGCACAAATCGGGAAGGTTCAAATAGAACGCGAACGATACCAAACGACACTTATCTCGATGTAATATATGGACGAATATTTAATGACGTATGAAATCAATCAACGTAACTAAGCGGATATTTACGATTAAAAAAAAACGAGAGATATGATTCCGGAATTTGACGGAAATTTGCAAGCTAAGCTCAAAGAATTTTTAAGTGCATGTTTATACGCGATAAAAAATAATTCCGCATACGAAAGAACACTATTAGAAGCAATACTTTGCACGAAACTAAAAGGAAAAGCAATAATAGATTTTGAAACCCAAGATACAAACAACTTCGGACAACTTAAACGAGAACTCGAAATCTGCTATTTAAGCAAGAAAAGTACTACGCATTTGCAAATCGAGTTTAACTCTTTAAAATAAAAAAATGGCGAGAGTGCCAGAGCATGTGGACTTCGCGCCGATAATTTGGCCATGGAATTATATGAATCCATGATCGAAGGTCAAGATTATGGCAGCGAACAAAAAACGCATAATACTTGATACGATGCAACAGCAAGCTCTGCAAAACTTCCAAATAGGATGATATTGACTCCACGATGATATTAAATTAGTAGTGCGAGCACAGCATTTCTCGACGCTACAAGAAGCTATCGCAGGAGCCAGCGCGGAAGAATAGGTCAAGGGCCCAGCAGAACATGCGTCGCGACATAAGTCCGACTATACAAATTCGCAAGCAACGCGAATTAAAGTATTACAATGCAATAAATTCGGAAAACTAGGGCACCACGGACGAAAATGCCGAACAAGCAGATATGCAACACAATTCTCATTGCCGAAACCGCAGGGACAAAATAAATAGAAATACACTCAAAATACACCCAAAAATAAATACACTCGAAAAACATTGCACCTACTGTAAAAAATCAGGTTATGGTCGAGATGAATGCTGGAGTATACATGGACGCCCGGGGATAACCCAATTTACTCAGACAAAATCGAATGAAGATAAAAGGTCACAAAATCATAACAAAAATAAATGGGCAACGAAGAAAAAATACAATGCAAGATGGAAATGAAGGAGAAGACGAAGAAAATAATAAACAGCCGAGACCTGCCCGCGAATATCAAATATCGCAAGTAACAGGAGAACTGCAAACAAACACTGGATTAGATCTAGTGACTCTTCCCATCCAGAAAGTAAAAAGGAGAAAAATAAACCTGCTCTTCGATACAGGAGCAACGGTTACGTTAATAAAATTAAGAAATCTAAAAGAAGAAATTCTGATTTATGAGGAGAAAATGGCACTCACTAGAGTTACAGGACACAAAATGTATACGATAGGAAAAATAAAGGCAACAATAATCCTGAAGAACCGAAAAACGGCACTCAATCTATATCGTGAAGGACAATTTCCCTATCGATTACGAAGGAATTATAGGGGTAGATTTCCTGCAGAAACACGAGGTAATGTGTGATTATAAAATGAAACAAATACAATTATCAGATACGATATTAAAATTATATCCGTATCGAGCATTAACTTTGAAACCGCGCAGCCAAACAATTATACAAGCTACAACCAACTCGAATAAAGTATGAATAATACGCGCAGAAGAAATACTGCCTGGAGTCTTTATCGGCTCCTAGTAAAGCCGGAAGAATTTTCTTGCCCGATTAGCGTAATAAATACACTCGAAGAATACATCAAATAATCAACCCTATGCGTAGCTGTTGAAAAATTTGAATGGACCGGTGAGCAACAAACTGCGTTCGAGACTTTAAAAAATAAATTAATTACTGCCCCTACTGAAATATCTCGATTTCCAGCCAGGAATTTCTTTTAACGACGGACGCATCAATTTACATCGGAGCTATATTGTCGCAAGGAGTAGTAGGCCAAAATCGACCGATTGCTTACGCCAGTAGAATATTATCGCAAGCTGAACATAATTACAATACGACCGAAAAAGAGCTATTAGCCATAGTATGGGCAGTAAAATATTATACAGACCTTATCTGTACGGCACAAAATTTAAAATAATAACAGACCACAAGCCATTGATATGGTTATTTAATGTAGTAACCGATCCAGGATCACGTCTAATAAGATGAAGGTTAAAACTGGAAGAATACGACTACAAAATCTTACACCGATCTGGAAAAACAAATACAAACGCTGACGCATTAAACCGCAACATAGTTCTTAATTTAAAGGAAGAAAAGGAAGAAAATCATAATGAAACGCGAAACTACAGCAAAGAAGATAAAGCGCGAATATTATATGAATACCACGACGCACCCTTAGGCGGACACTAAGGAACTGAATGAACAATTAATAGAATTAGAATGAAACATAACTGGTCTGGATTAACAAAATACGTTAAAAACTATATCGCTAAATTGCGAATTTTGCCAAAAAAAACAAACTAAACCGAAAACTGAAGGCACCTCTAATAATAACGAATACCACTAACCGGCGGTTCAAAAAATGCGCGCTAGATATCGTAGGACCACTAACTATAACCAATAACGGAAATAAATATATTCTAACATTTCAAGACAATCTGACCAAATTCAGCAAAGCAGTTCCTTTAGCAAATCAAGAAGCCGCCACTATAGCCAAAAAATTCGTAACAAAAATAATATTCGAACACGGAATTCCTGACAAAGTATTAACAGATCAAGGCACGAACTTTTTAAGCGAGATATTCAAAAATATGTGCAAGTTATTAAAAATAGAGAAAATTCAAACGACGGCATACCACCCGGAAAGTAACAGTGCGCTAGAACGTTCACACCGCACATTGGCCGAGTACTTACAACATTACATAAATGCCGACCAAACAGACTGGGACGAGTGGATACTTTATGCCATGTTTATATGCAATACTACCCCTCATACGGCAACAGGATTCAGTTCCTTCGAATTAATATACGGGCATCAAGCAATTTTATCAACGCCGCTAATAACGCCACCGAAACCTACATATACCTACGATGATTATGTCCAGGAATTAAAAGAAAAAATAAGAGCGACAAACCAAATCGCTAAGGAACACATAAAAGAAAAAAAAATTAAAATAAAGGAAAAATACGATAAAAAAGCGAAAGAAATCACATTCAAGGGGACAAAGTATTACTACATGATGAAACAGTTCGGAGAGGACGTTCGAAGAAACTCGACTCTCTATGGACTGGACCGTATATAATTACCGACAAAATTTCCGAGGTTAACTATAAAATCAAAGTAGGACAAAAATTATATGCTCACGTAAATCGTTTAAAAGCGTTCGTAGAGCATTAAAAGAAGAAAGGCGTAACAAACAAGCATCTATTTTATTCCAGAGCGCTAATGGCATGGAAGGCCCAAGATATAGCAGCAAAACCGAGCCTAGAAGTCGAATACAAAGTAGAACAATTCAATCAAGAACCAGGAATGTATTTCAAAAAAAGCGGTGATTTACATAAAATAGAATCTAGCTGGAAGCTAGTAATAAACATTGATGTAGGAGCTTTAAATAAGAGATTCCATGATTTACAAAATTATATTGATCACGCACTCTTCCTAGAAAACTTACAAAAAAAGCGCAAGAAAATTGCTAAACCTTAAAAGGAATAATCGAAGCAGATAATAAAAAATTAGCGCAAATCCTGAGACGCATTAATATTATATACAGAACGCCGACAGATAAATGAAGAGGCTTCATCAATCGAATTGGATCTCTATCAAAAAACACTCTTTAAAACAATGGATGTCAACGATGAAAATGTCATCAAGGAACAACTAATTCTTTTAGAAAATCAAGAGCAAACACTACATTATACCATGAAGAATCAAGTAAAAATATTAAACGCCACAATCGCTCACATCGATAATTTAGAAAAGGTGGCACAATATAACGAACTATTATTATTCAATTTTACGTCTAAAATACAAAAACAAATATCAAATCAGATTCAACGCGAAGAAATATACGAACAATTTTACATAATTAACACGATAATAACGGATTTAATGAGAGACACTGAAGATATAATACAACATCTAATGGCAATAAAAGAAGGAAAAATACATACTAGATTAATTCCACTAGAACAAATTATAGATAGCCTCAAGAAAGCTACTTCACAAGTACCACAAGGACTACATTTTCCCTTCGGTATCTTTGAAAACAATTGACTCATAATCGAAAAATTTGTAACAATTAGCGCCTATTATGACACATTTTATATACTATTTTATGTTTTCCACTAATCTCTCATCCTAAATACAACATAATAAAAGCAATACCTTTACCTATACATAATCAAGGCAACTTATTCATTTTTATAGAAATAAACCAAACCATAATAGCTGTCGATAACGAAAACCAAAACTATTTAACACAAAATGAGCTAGATAAATGTATCGAAGTAAGCAATCATTATATATGCGAGCAGAATAAACCCATAATATCACATTAACGATGAATCACTATGCGAAATCCAAACGTATAAACAGGTCGCAACAAACAAAAAATTTTGTAACACGAGATATATTCATTCCAACCATACTATATGGATCGCGCTATCCAACCAGCACTCGTGGTTATATTCTACGCCCACCAAACAATCTATAACAGTAAGCTGCGAAAACTAAGAAGAAAATAAAATAAAAATCTCTAGAACAGAGCGAATTACATTAAAAAATAACTGCAAATTAATAACGGTCGATATGATAGTAAAAACCTCAGGAATAATAGATACTACTTATCTCCAAACATATTTGCCAGAATATAATATATCAAATCTAAAATTCGACTTAAGCAATACATCTATAAAACCTAATGTAATAAAATTTAAAAAAAATAATCCAAAATCCGATCGAATTAATAAATCTAAGCTCGAGATTTCAAGAGATATCGGAAAATTTACACAAAACTAACATTAATCCGTTTCTACAAAGGCGAATAATATACCCGATATCAGGCAGCCTTGCCATATAATAAGTATCATAGTAATAATATTATGGCAAGTCAAAAGAAATTGTAAACAAAATACGCCACAATTAGAATAAGAAACAATTGTAAACGGAGTATCACAATTAGAAAACGTCACAACCCTTCCGTTTTCTTCTCTCTTTAGAGAAAAAAGGGATGGGAAAGAAAAGGGGAGGGATGTCATAACCCGAAATTCCATATCGCAATAATGACCCAAAAAAGTCAAAAGAGCAAAGCGCAAAACCAGCATTTCATAAGCTGATTGTGTGCGCTCTCAAAACCGCGATTAAATGCAAGACATGCATTTCTTTGCAAAATTCAATTAAGACATCGAGACCTTATACCGAAAAATCTACTTTTCGGACCATAAAAAGAGAAGCACCGAGTACCTCGAGGCCGTAATCCAAATCTAAGTAGTGACACGTATACACAAAGTGAGTGTGAGATTCCGCAAAGCGCCGAATTTATACGTCACCGAAGCATTACCCAGCCGATCTGTAATAACGAGTAAGCTGTTCAAATACATCTTTTTTTATGGAATCTCTGTCTTAAGTTTCTCTACACTCAGAGTCCCAACTCCTAAGACGAACCGAACCCTTGGATCATTCTCAAAATCCCGTTGTACCTGGTGAGGCACAAGTTTTATAATCCTCGACGTGAAAGGGGCAAAACTCCAAAATTGCAAAAACTTGTTGGGAGAGGCCTTATGAAGTGATTAAGAAATTAAGTTGTAACGATGCATCACCCCATCGTTCCCGACATGTTGCCCATCGGAAGTCTGCCGCCCGGGAACACCAGCCGGGCAGGGGCAGAGGCGCTTAGCGCTCTATTTTTATCGAACCATTATGCAGCGTTATATATGGCCTCCGCTAGCTACAAAGGCTGTGAGGTCCTCATACAATTACAACAGAAGCTTTTTCCCAGATTAAGAGAAAAAAAGGACGAACTTAATACAGGTACAGAAGTACTATCAAACAGACCAACAGTTAAACTCACCCAGCTCAACGTGAATTATGCACAAACAGTAAAAGAAAGAAACTCGTCATCGCACAACATTCAGAAGACAGTGACATAAATAACAATAATAAAATCCAAACTAACATTAAACTAGAGGAAATGATATTTAAACTAATGGAAAAAATGGACATTATGCTCAACCTGCTTACTGCAGGTTAATTGCAAAAATAAAATAATGGCTAGTATACTTAAAATCGGTGTACAGCATGCTAATGGCTTGACTCAAAGAACTAAAGAGTTCTTAAAATAGTTCCTATATGAACAAAACATAGATGTTATACTAATGTCATAGGCAAAATAGTTATTTTAGGAAAATAGCTTTTGACTAGACAAATACTAACTGCCTGGTCAAATGGTTTTCATTTATTTATGTTCGAATGGTATTTTCCTAAGCAAATGTTATTTGACTGAACCGCTGTTAAGCAAACTACGACACTAATATCAGAAACACATTTTACTAAAAAAATTATTTAAATATCCCGTACTATAACGCATACGATACACAACACCAGATGGATCAGCTCATGGCGGTTCAGCCATAATTGTCAAGTCAACTATCAAACATCATGCAAATGGAAACTTTTCGAAGAGCACCTTCAGGCAACAAGTATAACAATTGAAGACTAGACAGGACCAATTACCCTGGCAGCAATATATAGTCCACCCAGGTACTTAATAAAACAGAAACAATACAAAACTGAAATCAACGAATGTTTTGAGGCATCGCCGCAAATGGATATACCCATTCAAAAAATAACAGTTAAAGAAATTAAAAATGTAATACAAAAAGACTTAAAACGCAAAAAAGGTTCCGGGGTTCGACCTAATTATTTTAAAAGAGCTGCCACTCAAAGCTATAAGATTTTTAACAATTATATACAATTCTATAATAAGGCTAAACTACTTCCCGGCACTATGGAAAGTAGCACAAATAATTCTAATACTTAAACAGAGAAAAGATCTAGAGAAACCGTATATCATACAAGCCCATTAGCCTGCTACCTATCCTGTCTAAGATCTTTGAAAAACTGTTATTAAAAATAATCAAACCAATCCTGAAAAGTGGAAAGATCATCCCAGAACATCAATTTGGTTTTCGGGAACAGCACGCAACAATTGAGCAAGTGCATAGAGTAGTTAGAGAAATAAATAAAGTCCTGGAGGAAAAAAAGTACTGCTCGGCGGTATTTTTAGATATAATCCAGGCATTCGATAAGATATGGGTTACAAAATCAAAAAACTCCTACCACATAACTTGTATCTATTATTAAAGTCATATTTAACGGACAGATACTTTATAATTAAACATCAGAAAGGGTTTCACGAACTTACCTATCAAATCTGGAGTGTCACAAGATAGTGTTCTAGTCTCTACTCCCCTTGCAGTATCTCCTATTTACATCTGATTTATCAATAACTCAACAGACAATCACATGCACTTTTGCCGACGATACAACTATTCTATCCTCACATAAGGAAAATTGCATTAAGTAACCTTCAAAAGAATATTAAAAACTACAAGTATGGCTTAAAACCTGGCGCATAATAGTCAACGAACAAAAATCTGCTCATGTAACATTTACATTGAACAAAGATACATGCCCGCCAATTAAACTAAATAACAAGAAAATTCCACAAGCTGAATCAGCTAAATATTTAGGTATGCATTTAGACCGCAGACTAACGTGGAAGATTCACATATGGAAAAAAAGATGCAACTAGATCATAGAATTAAAAAGATGTACTGGCTACTCAGATTCATACTCTCTCTGAATAATAAAGTACTGTTTTACAAATCAATCTTAACTCCGGTGTGGACATACCTATGGCATTCAGTTATGAGGATCGGTTTCGAATTCAAATATAGAAATCCTAAAAAGATTTCAGTCTAAAGTTCTTCGAATATTAATAAACTTCGAATATTAGTAAACGCGCCTTGGTTTGTACCCAATAAAATTATACGTAGAGACCTGAAAATCGCAACCGTTAAAGAAACAAAATATTACTCTGAGAAGTATATACTTAGACTAGATTCGCATCCAAATACGCTTGCGGCTAAACTCGTCTCAGAAAAGTTCGATAAACGGAGATTAAAGAGATTTAAACCACTTAACACCATTATTAGATTTAAATAAAATAACTTGTTAAATAAAGAGAGAGTCCGGTAATAATATTCCTTAGCGATTGTAATTGTTAAAGGCATTTTCCAACCACCATATTTTTAGTAGCATTATACAATTTACTTAATGTCAATATAGGACAGATTGTAAATATACTGGGAGTTAATAAAAAAAATAGAAAAGGAAAAAATAATTTTTAATGCGGATGTTTTGTACGATATATATAAAAAATGTATATTTAATTGTACATCACGTTTAAATTGAAATACGTGTATGTCTATATAATGAAAATTATATAAACATACACAAAAAGTTATTCAATTTGAAAAATTGTTTTTTTTTTCTAGAATCGTTTTATATTAAACAGAATTCAGTTTATTGTATATTAATCTTTTTTTTTTACTCTAGCGCGAGAATAACATTCTAGGTATGCATATAACGTAAAATTATTTCATTAAAACAAACAGTATTATTTCTCTATCCCTGATATAATACACGAAGTATCGATAGTAATAAAGTAACAAATCATCAAATCTAACAGGCATCCGTGTACGTATCATTATTTGTTCACTCTATTTATGATCCTACTATTATTATCGATTATATCATACAATATTGAATTGCACGTATAATTTTAACTATAATTTAAACATATATATGCACATCATATGTGTACACGCAAATATAAAATCTCAACAATGGGCGGCCGTTAGTCTTGTTGCATTACTGCTTTTTGCCACGAGAGGCTAGAAAGCTTTTCAGGCCGTATTTCGACCGTAAAGCGATACATTAGAAGAACAAGAAAACGCGCGATTGTCGCTCCTTATCTGATATTATTTTCCAATTGCATCTCGCATCCGTGTATTCAACATATCGGTGTGTGCCTTCATGGACGCTACACACATACGCGATAAAAGAGATACAAAGACGGTGCAATCATCTCTTTTTGTTTAGCGATCAGTACCTAATCACTATCAAAAAATGGATGTAACACATACATGAACCATATTGAAAATGGATGTAGCACGGACATGAACCAATCGACTGTTTTATCATAGTTCCGAAAAGTGGATGTGATTATGTAGTTCCAGGCGGCGTAAAATGGTACGTGACGCTAGTGTATGACCTAGAAAAAGCGTCGTACGAAAAACGGCGACGTGACGACTCTCAGATATTCTCTCTGATGTTAGTATCGATATTATCTTCGACTATATACCTATGGACTGCTAACGACCCCCATTTTTCCCATTTAAGTAATGTAAAACCAGAGAGCTTATACCAGGTGTGTCGGTAATTCCTTTCCGGTTTTTCCGGCAGATGACACTAGCCATAAGTATGAAATGTTATGATT
>JBCEZX010000045.1:234905-246673 GCA_039654345.1 Cataglyphis cursor | reverse complement strand
CGAGGAAAATTTCTTCTCGCCGGAGCATGCAGTTCCTCGACGAGTCGTAGCTTCTCGATATTTTTATCAGATTTTAATGATGTCATATTTTTAGCGATGCGACTGGTCTCTCGGCGCGTAAATTTATGACCAGTTGACGCTCCATCTGAAACAGACAAAGAAATCAAATTTTATTATAATAGTAAATTAAATATTATATAATTTAAAATATAAATACAATTAATTTTTTACCTCTCGCTCGGAAGGTCGTCCCATGATTCTTCCACATCTTCTTCATAAGGTTCGAGCCCAAATAAACGTCTTAAATCGAAATAAAGATCATCCGTGCCATAGTCCTCCCACACATCCATGCGTATGTCTCGCGCATGTCGCCGGTATCTTCGAATGTCTCGCCGATATTCAATATTTACAAAGCCGGGAATTTCTATATCCGCCGTAACTTCATACTATAAATCAAATTATAAAATGTTTTATAAATAAGTAATAAAAAAAGATCAATATTCTCATTTAATCTGAGATTAGTTTATATAAAACAAATTATATTACTTACTCTTTGGAATACCACCAGATTCAACAGCATCCTTATTATTCTCTCAACTAACACTTCTGACCACCATGACGCGTTCAACTTCCCGCGACACAAAATCAGTTCAATTAGCGATGGCATGATTTTTAATCTTGACGCACTGCTTTAATTTGAAAGACTGTTGAGATCGGTTCTAACCCAGGTCCTCTGAGGGGATGCGAGTCGAGGGGAAGCCGCGCGGGGAACTTGTGGGCGCGGGGGACGCTTATCATGGGTACGGACATATTTCAAAGACGAGTGCCGATGTTCGGTTGCCATATTTATTGTAAACACATAGCATCTATTAAACATGCGGTCTGATTGTTGAGAATTTTTTCTAGGAAGAGCCAAAGAGACGCTTATCATGCGGAACATGTTTTGTTTATAATCGAAAGATGTGAAAAAGCAGGTGTTGATGATATGTGGATATATATGAATTTCTAAAAATTATAAACAAATAGCGTTTCGCACGTCTGAACGGATTTTTGAGCTGTCCGCGGGAAGGAATGGGGAACCGCGGCGCGATGGTGGACGAGGGATAACGCGATGCGTTAGAAAGGGGTAGCGCGAGGCGTTCGTAAAGCGATGCGTTAAAGAAGGACAGCGCGAGGCGTACGTAAGGCGATGAGTTAGAGAGGGATAGCGCTAATAGTTGCATGTGAAAAATTATATTAATATTAAAAAAGACATCTCCTTCTTTCCTTTTCTCGTCTTTTGTTTATACCTACACCAATAAACGGTTCTTCCTAGAAAAAAATTTATAAAGCAACCCGGACGTCGGCGTTCGCCTTTATGCATCGGTTTAAACATGTTCCGCATGATAAGCGTTTCTTCGGCTCTTCCAAGAAAAAATTCCTAACAATCAGACCGCATGTGTAATAGATGCTATGTGTTTACAATAAATATAGCAACCGAACATCGGCACCCGTCTTTGAAATATGCCCGCTCCTACGATAAGCGTCTCTTCGGCTCTTCCTAGAAAAAAAATTTCCGTTTCTTTTCGCTTCGTGGAACTCATGTTGTCCCAACAGAAAAATCATCTCGTTACTTTATATTAGATTGTTTCAGCTAGCGCTCAGTTTTGAATCAGTCGTGCTCTGACAATGGTGTGCACGAATAACGTTGATCGTTCTCGTTATTCACCTCCCTTCTTCGGAAGAAGAAGAAGAAGAAGAAGTCGGTGATGGTCCCGTTTTATTAATTGAGAATATGGATAACAGTAATGATTATTTATATTCTTGGTTGCCACCTGATGGCTTTGTGAATATTTTGCGACAGTTTTGGTCTCCGCACTCTTTTTCCTACGTGCGTTCTCCAGCCGCGTTAGCCCGAGAGTATTCTACTCGTCTAGTGATCCCGTCGGAGCTTTTTTGTGCTTGGGAGCGGAGACGTATTTATCGTTCTTGGTATATATCGTTCTTGGTATCAGAGATGGTGGTTATGGCTATGGCTGATGATTCTGATGATTAATAAGAAAATCTATAGGATGAGTTTTTATTTTCAATAAATATATTAGTATGTTCTTAGTTCTTTTTCTCTCTCTCTACATGTCTAATATTGTAGAGTATATAGGCCGGTTCTAACTCAGATCCTCTGAGGGGGGTGTGGGATGAGGGAAGCCGCGCGGGGAACTTATAGGCGCGGGGGTATGACGTCACGCGGACAGGAGACGTTTATCGCGGGAGCGGACGTATTTCAAAGACGAATGTCGATGTTCGGTTGCTATATTTATTGCAATCAATATTTAAATTGTTTATAATAAATATAACAGCCGAACATCGGCATTCGTCTTTGAAGTATGCCCGCTCCCGCGATAAGCGTCCCCTGCCCGCGTGACGTCATATCTCCGCGCCCACAAGTTCCCCGCGCTGCTTCCCCTCGACCCGCACTCCCCTCAGAGAACTTGGGTTAGAACTCCCATAGTATTCCTACTCACTTTACAAAAGTGCTTCGCTATAATTTTATCATTTCATTATTCTTGTCGTAAATCGAAATTCCATATCGTAATAACGATCTAAAAAAGTCAAAAGAGCACAGCGCAAAATTAGCATTTTATAAGCTGATTGTGCGCGCTTTCAAAATCGCGATTAAACGCAAGACATGCATTTCGTTGCAAAATTCAATTAAGCCATCGCGATCTTATACAGAAAAATCACCTACTTTCGGACCATAAAAAGAGAAGCACCGAGTATCTCGGGGTCGTAATCCGAATCTAAGTAGTGACGCGTATACACAAAGTGAGTGTGACATTCTGCAAAGCGCCGAAATTATACATCACCGAAGCATTATCCAGCCGATCTGTAATAACAAGTAAGCTGTTCAAATACATCTTTTCTTCACGGAATCTCTGTCTTGAAATTCTCTACTCTTGGATCATCCCCAATTCTCGTTGTACCCGGAGAGGCACAACAAAATTGGCAGCGGTGGGATTGGTCCAGCTAAAGGAGTGACAAAGTAAGCAAATCAGCACCAAGTGCGAGCCGAACAATCGTCAGTGCCTGAGAGACCTGGAAAAAAAACCGTGACAAGAAGTTGCAGCGTGAAGAGAGAAGAACGCAACGCCGAAGAGGTACAAGATCTACGCGCAAATCGGGAAAATTCAAATAGAACGCGAACGATACCGAACGACACTTATCTCGATGTAACATACGGACGAACATTTAATGACATACGAAATCAAGCAGCGTATCTAAATCGGATATTTAAAAGAAGCGAGAGATATGTTTCCGGAATTTGACGGAAATTTGCAAGCTAAGCTCAAAGAATTTTTAAGCGCATGTTCATACGTCATAAAAAATATTAATCCCGCAGAAAGAACACTATTAAAAACAATACTTTGCACGAAACTAAAAGGAAAAGCAATGATAGATTTTGAAACCCGAGATATAAACAACTTTAGGCAACTTAAACGAGAACTCGAAATCTGCTATTTAAGCAAGAAAAGCACTACGCATTTTCCAATCGAGTTTAATTCTTTAAAACAAAGAAATGGCGAGTGTGCCAGAGCATATGGACTTTGCGCCGATAATTTGGCTATGGAAATATATGAATCCATTGAAGATCAAAAAGTCAGCGTACGAAAATGCATAATACTTGAAACAATACAACAGCAAGCTCTGCAAAACTTTCAAATAGGACTGTACGATGATATTAAATTAGTAGTGCAAGCACAGTATTTCTCGACGCTACAAGAAGCTATCACAGGAGTCTGTGCGGAAAAGAAGGTCAAGGGTTTATTAGAACGTGCGTCGCGACTTAAGTCCGACTTCACAAATTCGCAAGCAACGCGAAATAAAATATTACAATGCAATAAATGCGGAAAACTAGGGCATGACGGATGAGAATGCCGAACAAGCAGATATGCAACTCGATTCTCATTGCCAAAACCACAGGGACAATCAAAAATAAATACACTCGAAAAACATTGCACTTACTGCAAAAAATCAGGTCATGGTCGAGATGAATGCTGTAGTCTACACGGACGCCTTGGGTTAACCCAATCTACTCGGACAAAATCGAGTGAAGATAAAAAGTCATAAAATCATAACAAAATAAATAGGCAACAAAGAAAAAATACAATGCAGGATGGAGATGAAGACGAAGAGAATAATAAACAGCCGAGACCTGCAATCGAATATCAAATATCGCAATAACAGGAAAACTGCAAACAAGCACTGGATTAGATTTAGTGATTTTTCCCATCGAGGAAGTAAAAAGGGGAAAAGTAAACTTCCTCTTCGATACAGGAGCAACAATTATGTTAATAAAATTAAAAATCTAAAAGGAGACGCCTTGATGTATGAGGAGAAATTGGCACTCACTGGAGTTACAGGACATGCACAAATACAGGACATACAAAATGCATACGATTGGAAAAATAAAGGCGACCATAATCCTGAAGAACCGAAAAATACCGCACTCAATCTATATCGTGAAGGACGATTTTCCTATTGACTACGAAGGAATTCTAGGGGTAGATTTCCTGCAGAAACACGAGGTACGATTATAAAATGATAACGTGCGATTATAAAATGAAACAAATACAATTATCAGATACAATATTAATATTATATCCGTATCGAGCTTTAACTTTGAAACCGCGCAGTGAAACAATTATAACTACAACCGACTCGAATAAAGTAGGAATAATACGCGCAAACGAAATACAGTCGGGGATCTTTATCGGCTCTTGTTTAGTAAAGCCGGAAGAATTTTCTTGCCCGATTAGTGTAATAAATGCAACCGAAAACTACATTAAATTAACAACCCCATGTGTAGCCGTCGAAGAGATAACAAATACAGCGATGCAAGTAAGCAATATCCATGCACAACAGGAAGCTACGAAGCTTTCCCGCAGCGATAAAATAAAAAATCTATTGCGTGTGCAACATTTAAATCAAGAAGAAATAAAAACACTGCTCGAAATCTGTGAGGAATTTTGCGATATGTTTTATATTGAAGGAGATGCACTTATTGTATTTTTAGTATCACGCATGAAATTACGGTTAAGATAAATAGCGCACCCGTGAATGTACAGCCATACCGCTTACCAGAAAAACTAAGAAGTAATTTAGCAAAAGGGCATGTTAAAAGACAAAATAATAAGACAAACACTAATCAAGCATTCCTAGTGATCCCTAAAAAAGCCGGCGCATCCGGTAAACAACAATTGAATAATCGTAGTTTTCTGGAAGTTGAACGATTTAACTATCGGCGATTCCTTTCCATTACCTAATATAACGAACATATTAGACCAACTGGGAAACACTAAGTATTTTACCACTATGGATCCAGTGTAAGGTTATCATCAAATAACCGTGGCCGAGCAGAATAAATGCAAGACAATATTTTCTACATCGTATGGACACTATGAATTCAATAAAATGTCGTTCGAATTAAAGAACGCGCCAGCCACATTCCATTAATGAACTCTGATATGCTGACTGGACTACAAGGATTAAAATGCTTAGTATACAGGGTGTCTCAAAAATTTTGACACACCCGAAGTGTGAAGGTAGATTGGACCCAACTGAGTCGAAAAGTCCTGTACCATTTTCCTCTATAACGCTTCAGAAAGAAGTTATTATTGAGTAAAGTCTGGCCAATCATCGCCGATCTTTAGTCAAGCATGTTGGTGAGCCACGCACCTGATAGTGTGCGTGAGCGTTCAACTGTTACAGCGGCACACCACTACCAGACGTGCGGCTCACTGACGTGCATCCGGTTAAAGATCGGCGCTGATTAGCCAGATTTTACTCAATAATAACTTCTTTCTGAAGCATTATAGAGGAAAATGGTACAGGCCTTTTCGACTCAATTTGGCCCAATCTACCTTCACACTTTGGGTGTGTCAAAATTTTTGGGACACCCTGTATATTTGGACGATATATGGAGTAAGCCTACAAAAACATAATATATGGCTTATTGAAATATTGAACAGATTGCGAAAACACAATCTAAAGCTCTAACCTGATGCGAATTCCTCCAGAAGGAAGTAATATATTTAGGGCACATAATAAACGAGAACGGTATCATGTCTGATCCTTCCAAACTAAAGCAGTACGAGAATTTTCAACGCCGACCAAAAAAAATAACATAAACAATCTTTTATTTTATTTTATAGGTCTAGCAGAATACTATCAAAAATTTATAGAAAACTTTTCTAAAATTGTCAAACCTCTCACAAAACTAATAAAAAAGGCAGAAAAATTCGAATGGACCAGTGAGCAATAAACTGTGTTCGAGACTTTAAAAAATAAATTAATTATTGCTCCTGTACTGAAATATCCCTATTTCAGCCAGGAATTTCTTTTAACGACGGACGCATCAGATTACGCCATCGGAGCTATATTGTCGCAAGGAGTAGTAGGCCAAGATCGACCGATTGCTTATGCCAGCAGAATATTATTGCGAGCTGAACATAATTACAATACGACTGAAAAAGAGCTATTAGCCATAGTATAGTAAAATATTACAGATTTTATCTGTACGGCACAAAATTTAAAATATTAACAGATCACAATCCATTGATATGGTTATTTAATGTAGCCGATTCAGGATCACTAATAAGATGGAGATTAAAACTGGAGGAATACGACTATGAAATCTTACACTGATCTGGAAAAACAAATACGAACGCTGACGCTGATATTTCGAAAAAATCGATGATTTACATCAACTAGAATCTAGCTGGAAGCTAGTAATAAACATCGATATAGGAACTTTAAATAAAAGATTCCATGATTTACAAAATTATATTGATCACGCACTCTTCCTAGGAAATTTACAAAATAAAGCGCAAGAAAATTGCCAAACCTTAAAAGGAATAATCGAAGCAAATAATAAAAAATTAGCGCAACTCCTGAGATGCGTTAATATTATATACAGAACGCCAACAGATAAACGAAGAGACCTCATCAATAGAATTGGATCTCTAGCCTAAATTTTATAGCCTTCTTTGGAACAATGAATGCCAACGATGAAAAAATTATCAAGGAACAACTAATTCTTTTAGAAAATCAAGAGCAAACACTACATCATACCATGAAAAATCAAGTAAAAATATTAAACGCCACAATCGCTCACATCGATAATTTAGAGAAGGTGACTCAATATAACGAACAATTATTACTCAATTTTACGTCTAAAATACAAAAACAAATATTAAATCAGATTCAATGCGAAGAAATACACGAACAATTTTATAATTAACACGATAATAACGAATTTAATGAGAGACATAGAAGATATAATACATCTAATGGCAGTAAAAGAAGAAAAAATACATCCTATATTAATTCTACTAGAACAATTTATAGATAGCCTCAAGGAAGCTACTTCATAAGTACCAAAAGATCTACATTTTTCTTTTGGTATTTTTGAAAACAATTGGCTCATAATCGAAAAATTTATAACGATTAGCGCCTATTATGACACACCTTATATACATACTATTTTACGTTTTCCATTAATCTCTCATCCTAAATACAACATAATAAAAGCAATATCTTTACCTATACATAATCAAGGTATCTTATTCATCTTTATAGAAATAAATCAACCCATAACAACTCTTGATGAACAAAAACTAAAACTATTTAACAATAACACAAAGTGATCTAGATAAATGTATCGAAATAAGTAATCATTATATATGCGAGCAGAATAGACTCATATATCACATTAACGATGAATCACTATGCGAAATCCAAACGTATAGACAAGTTGCAACAAACAAAAATTGTAACACAAGATATATTCATTCTAACCATACTATATGGATCGCGCTATCCAACCAGTTCATGGTTATATTCTACGAACAATCTATAACAAGAAGCTGCGAAGCTGCCAAGAAGAAAATAGAATAAAAATCTCTAGAACAGGGCGAATTACATTAAAAAATAATTGCAAATTAGTAACAATCGATATGATAGTAAAAACCTCAGGAATAATAAATATTACTTATTTCCAAACATTTGCCGGAATATAATATATCAAATCTAAAATTCGACTTAAGCAATATATCTATAAAACCTAATATAATAAAATTAAAGAAAATAATTCAAAATCCGACCGAATTAATAGATTTAAGCTTGAGACTTCAAGAAATATCGAAAGAATTAGACGGAACTAACACTAATCCGTTTCTACAAAGGCGAGTAATATTCCTGATATCAGGCAGCCTTGCCATATTTATAATATCATAGTAATAATATTATGGCGAGTCAAAAGAAATTGTAAACAAAACACGCCACAATTAGAATAAGAAACAATTGTAAACGGAGTCTCACAACTAGAAAACGTCACAATCCTTCCGTTTTCTTCTTTAACGGGGGAAGGATGTCATAACTCGAAATTCCATATCAACCTAAAGTAATAACAACCTAAAAAAGTCAAAAGAGCACAGCGCAAAATCAGCATTTTATAAGCTGATTGCGCGCTCTCAAAGCCGCGATTAAATGCAAGACATGCATTTCGTTGCAAAATTCAATTAAGACATCGTGACCTTATACTGAAAAATTATCTACTTTCGGACCATAAAAAGAGAAGCAGAGTACCTCGGGGCCGTAATCCGAATCTAAGTAGTGACGCATATACACAAAGTGAGTGTGAGATTCCGCAAAGCACCGAAATTATACGTCACTGAAGCATTATCCAGCCGATCTGTAATAACGAGTAAGCTGTTCAAATGTACATCTTTTTTTCACGGAATCTCTGTCTTGAGTTTCTCTACACTCGGAATCTCAACTCCTAAGACGAACCGAATCCTTGGATCCCCAAATTCCCGTTGTACCCGGAGAGGCACAACATTCTATATGAAGTCTATGTCATAATAAAAATGTGTATTCAATATTGTTTTATGATATTTTTGGTAGAATTCCCACAAGACTTATTTTTTTGCTACATTAACATAAACAAATTGCTCATTTGTAAGTTTAAAAATATAAATTGCATTAATTGCTTTTATACATTTCACAACAAAATTATCACTTAAAATTAGCATTGAAAAGAATCAAACTCAAATTCATGTATTTTTGCGAAAAATGATTGTAGAGCAATATTTCAAAATGTATTTTAAAGTTAGAAACCTTAACTTTCCAATGGTCTAACGAAGATTTTCCTATAAACATTTTACTATTTCGACATTACTTTAAAGTGCAATTTTACTATTTTGACGTTACTTTAAAGCGAAATTGTAAAATAAACTTCAACTTTGATGCCGTACACGGGGAGAACAATGTTTTTTTTCAACTTTATTATATCTTAAAATTAAACATTTCCTCTTTAAAATATATTTTTAATCATTGCGCTACGATCTTTTTTCACTGTATTATGATGATTTGAAATGAATAGTGCATTTTTAATACTTTTTTTCTGCAAAAAACTGTTTTCTGTTGCCGATATTGGCATTAAATAAATATTATTTGCCTTCCTCAGATATTAAAACATTGAATTTGATCTTGTGTCTACATCCGGGCTTTCCTGACTCTATTACATATTCTTACCTCTTCCTATTTCAAGCTTCTAATATAAAGCTTATGTTGTTATGTATTAATTTTAAAACAAGTTGATCAGTTTGCTATGAGGCACTTTTAAATTCGATGTTAGTGATTGATGTGATCGATGTTATTACAGTAAGGGTTAAGTAATTTTACAATTATTTTGAATAAGATCCGCAATATAATAGTGCTATTTTCTATATTATGCAAAATATTTATTTGGAACATAGTGTAATTTTTTAATAAAAATAAAAAACGCATTTAATTTTTTCGAGAGAAACTATAATATTTCTATAAATGCAAAATTGATTTTATTACAATTACTATTTCAAATTACAAATCCTCACAAACTAAATTACTTCTAAGTACTTGACTAGTTAATTTGTTGATTTCACATTTAGTTTTTATTTTTTATCTTTTAGGAAAAAATTTTTTATAAGTTATTTTTAGAGGTAAATATTTTTTCAACTTTAAATATATATTACAGTTTTTTACAAATGGCACCTTTTTATATTTATATTTTTTTATATTTTATATTTTATATTTTAATAAATTCACGCATGAATACTCGCATCTTGGATCTTATTTGCCAGTTTTTTTCATTTAATGGTATTTAAATCTTGTACCATTTTTTTGTATCACTTTCAAGTTTCTTTTAACAAAACATCTAAATATACAGAAATGTAATTTATATCTACATCATTTATAATTTGATGAATATTTTTTCTATTTAAGTTTCCATTAGTGTATATTTTTGTTACAGTAATTTTGTAAGAACATATTCAGAAATTATTGTTTTGAAATATTCAATATTAATTTTGCCAACTTACTCATCTGCATCCACAATAAAATTTCTGTATTAAATAATTCCAATATACCATACACATAATTCCAATATACCATACACATATTTATTTTTGTTAAAAAATTAATTGAATTTTATCTTTGGCTTATTATTATTCTAAAACGGCGCATTATATTGAAACTTTGGATTTGCATCAATAAAGTTTTTCTTTATTTAAAAGATCTTTAAATAAAATATAATTTAAGGGGTGCAATGTTATCTAAAATTTGTATGGTAACTTTTCATTTTTTTCTTTTAAAGATTATGATTTCTACATAATCTTAAAAAATTAGTCCTTTGATATCATGAAAAATTAAAAACAGCAATTTTTTATTTTTAAATAGATTAAAAATACGAAGAACTTTTATCTAAAATAGAAAAATAAATATACGGAGAAATATAAAATTACTTACTTTGTAATTACTTTTAGAGGAACTCCTCAGAACGATCGCGACCTTGACATATGTTGTTAAGATCATGATTCGGAATAACATTCAAAAGATTTTAACCGATCGATCATTCTTCATTACATCATTCTTTATTAACAAAGAAAAAAAGGGGCGGTTACAATCCTTTCAAAAATTATGAAGCATTAATAGAAGCATTAAGCAGAAACATAAATTAATTTTAAATCAATTTTTTTTACATTGTTTACATCAATTTTAAATCAAATACGAGGAGCTTTGTCCTCTGATAAAGTATTTAGTAATTCGAAGATTTAATAGATTTATAATTTTTTTCTATTGTTACGTCCAGACTCTCGGAAGAATGAGTCATAAAGAAGGGAGAAACAACTGTTAAATTTTTGAAACAGAATCATATCCAAACTATCGGAAAGATGGTCAGGAGGAGGGCGCAACAACTATTCAAGCGACGCGGTAGCGTAGCGACGCCAAGTACATGAGAAAAATTCTTTCTAGCTTGTGAAACAGTTTGCCTATGTACAGGGGCGCGGCATTACTATAGCTTTATCCGGAATTTTAGGTCTTGTAAACTTTCAATTAAAATATTTAAGAACAAAAGCCGTTAATAAAAAATCTAACGGCACTTTTATATTATAAAATGTGGATATAAGCTTTCAATTACGACCAGTTCGAATAAGATTGGTGCAGTCAATCTTGAGAAATAATGATCGTATATGAGAATTGTGACATTTGAGAATTGTGAGTTTTTCATAAGTTTCAGATCTCACGTACGTACGTTCGCACGCACACATGCAAAGCGATTTTGTCCCTCAAGGTGCGTATGTACGATTATTAGCTTGACGTGCAAATACGCCTTGAGAGACAATATGTATGTAGGTGCATATGTGTATGATATGTATCAAGCGACGCGGTTGGCAGTAGTATCGCGACGCCAA
>JBCEZX010000045.1:222054-233112 GCA_039654345.1 Cataglyphis cursor | reverse complement strand
GAAAAATATTAAAATTTTTGTTAGTAATTTTTTGCATACAAGTTAGGATTTTTCTTATGTACTTGGCGTGTTTTTTTACCTTTGTAAGGTTTTTTTTAGAGGTTACACTTTCGCGAAGAGTTAAATCACAGAATAAAAGTTTGAAATGAAAGTTGAACACGAGAACAAAAAAAAACTTTGAACACTAATGATTTGAAATTATGAACTGTAGAATGTGAACTGTAAAAATGTAGTGAGCGTAATGATCGTAAGGAACGTAAAGAGAGGACTTGTGGCTTCCCTTTTTTATAGGGCTTTTTTAATTGGGTGTGTTTTAATTTTTAGAAGTAGGGATTCTCCAAGATTTGATGAATTAAAAATGATCCCAGTGTTCTCGTTAGGAGTGTTTTTCCTACTTTTCGTTTTTTCACTCGCGATCGTCGATTGGTCAGTCAGATATCAGTTCAAAGTCCTTTGATCAGTCAGTTGCCTTTCCTGGTGGACGTTTGCGCACGTGATTTGATTAAAAAAAGTCTTATTTCTTTATGATTAGGAAAGAATTTATTTTCTTATAATTACTTTTATCAAATAGGACGGCTCTATTTGTTTTTCATTAGAAAAATTTATTATCTCTTCGGTACTGCTTTTATTTTTCCGCCGAAAAATTCTACTGCAAGGGATATTTATCAATTTTTATTTATTCGTGAGAATCGGTGTGATTTCATCACCGATCTTCTTACGTCTTTCTCACGGTTACTCATAGATATACAGTTATTGACAAGTGACTAAGAGTTTACGAAACGCGTGGCGTAGGATGCTTTATTTATTAAACGATTTATTTTTATCATCAATTGTTGCAACTTCGCGGAAGAAAGGAATCGTGGAGCTAGGACGTAACACTATTATATATTCAGTTTAAGTATTCGTGTCTACGTATCTCTCTTTCTGATCAAATATATGCTGTTAATCATTAGGCGAAGCCCATCTTTCATCCAAGCATATACTTAAATATACAAATATGCAAATAATGTGGCATTTATACTAAATAAACTTCAAACTATAAAGTTAAACACATGTTTATTACTGTCAACTTTTTTATTAATAACTTTTTAATGAAAAATGACTAAAACATTTTGAATGTTACTCAGGATCATGACTTTGACAATATACAAGGTCAAGGTTCTGAGGTGCTTTTTTAAAAGTAAATAATTACTCTTACTTTAATATTACTTTAATATTATACTCTTACTTTAATATTACTTTAATATTATACTCTTACTTTAATATTACATTTAAAATTACATATTACACAGGGTGTCCCATAATTGCCGGATCACCCGTCGTATGCAAGTAGGCCGGATTAATTTGAATAAAAAGATATTAATTTAAAAAGATTAGCCAATCACAGAACAAAAGCGCATTAAGAAGCAGTGTGAGGGGCGTTCACCAAAAGACAATGGCTATAAGTGCGTAATAAGCTGCTACCCCGCCGCTCATACATAGCAATTATCCTTTGTAGAATGTCCCTCTCATTGTTTCCCAATGCGCTTCTATTCGCGCTGTGTGATTGGCTAATTTTTTTAAAATTAATATCTCATTAATTATTGTAAATATCGCAACATGATGCAAGACTTTTCTATTCAGAATAATTCGCTCTACTTGTACACGACGGATGATCCGACTATTACGGGATACCCTGTCGTTTTAAATTCGTAACAATAACATTCTATTTGTTTTTCAGATGTTCCGCTTTAGCCATGCCACCAGAAGATCCACCTGCGAAACAGTTACACATGACTTATAAGATCCTTCAAACAGACACTAAACTCATCAATCTTCTGTTGCAATCACATGGTTTTGTAGAGGTAAAGTATTAGCAAAATATGTATTTATCCCAAATAGTAGACAAATATTTTTGAAAATTTTTGATGTTTTGATGAAACATTTTTGATGTTTTTAAAAATTTTTTAAAAATAAAAATATTTTTAAAAAATTAAAATAATGAGTTAAGTCCAGGGTAGTCAAACTCCTTTGTTAAAAATGTGTATCAAGTACACGCCATCTAGAAGTCTGCCTTTAGAAAATACGAACTATTTTCAGAAAAAATCAAAATGGCAGATCACCACCGATATAAAACTAAAATGTGATTATTTTGAAATAAAAAAAATATCTATTTTATAAGTCGGGTACGCTTTATCGAATGATAATATTTTCAATCCCCAGTTCCAGGAAATGGGCGATTAAGATCGGAAATGATTTTTTTTTACGGAAACCTATATTTTTTATTACATATTCTTATAGGCCTTCTTGAAACCTTTTCAGAACACTATAATAAAATATTTTTCACGGCGGCTTTTTGATTAGATAAGGGAACTGATAAGGGAATTTTATCAGATTATCATGAAAGGTTAGAATATATTTATTTTCGTTATTGATTATAGTTAGTGAGATATCTAGCGCGCATTTTTTGAAAAGTCGACTAGCGGTATCCGTTATTACTAAAGCTGCTTTCGGTTTTCGTTTTAGTTTATTTTTTTGGTAAAATTCGCATTTAGCGATATAGTTTTCAATGAATTTTGTTAATCCGGACCAGTTATGTTTCATTCTAATCCTGTTAATTGTTCGTTCGGTTCCTCGGTGTCCGCCTAAGGGTGCGACGTGGTGTTCATATAATATTCGCGCTTTATCTTCTTTGCTATAGTCTCGCGTTTCATTATGATTTTCTTCTTTTTCTTTCTTTAGATTGAAAACTACGTTGCGGCTAAATGTGTCAGCGTTCGTATTTGTTTTTCCAAATCAGTGATAAGGTTTTCCATCCAGATAAGATTTCATAGTCATATTCCTCCAGTTTTAATCTTCATCTTATTAGACGTGATCCTGAATCGGCTACATTAAATAACCATATCAATGGCTAGTGATCTGTTATTATTTTAAATTTTGTGCCGTACAGATAAGATCTGAAATATTTTACTGTTCATACTATGGCTAATAGCTCCTTTTCGATATTGTAATTATGTTTAGCTCGCGATAATATTCTGCTGGTACAAGCAGTCTTGGCCTACCGCTCCTTGCAAAATTATGGCTCCGATGGCGTAATCTGATGCGTCCATTGTTAAAAGAAACTTTTGACTGAAATCGAGATATTTCAGTACAAGAGCACTAATTAATTTATTTTTTAAAGTCTCGAACGCAGTTTATGGCTCACTGGTCCATTCGAATTTTTCTGTCTTTTTTATTAGTTTTGTGTGAGGTTTGACAATTTTAGAAAAGTTTTCTATAAATTTCTGATAGTATTCTGCTAGACCAATAAAAGATTGTTTATGTTATTTTTTTTACTTTGGTCGGCGTTGAAAATTCTCGTACTGTTTTAGTTTGGAAGAATCACACATGATACCGTTCTCGGTTACTATGTGTCCTAAATATATTACTTCTTTCTGGAGGAATTCGTACTTATCAGGTTGAAACTTTAGATTGTGTTTTCGCAATCTGCTCAATACTTCGATAAATCGCATATTATGTTCCTTTACGCTTGCTCCGTATATGATTATGTCATCTAAATATACTAAGCATTTTAATCCTGCAGTCCAGTCAGCACGGAGTTCATTAATCTCTGGAATGTGGCTGGCGCGTTTTTTAATCCAAACGGCATTCTATTGAATTCATAGAGTCCGTAGAAAATGTACTTTGTCATAGATGACGTAGAAAATATTGTCTTGTATTTATCCTGCTCGGCCAGGGTTATTTGATGATAACCTGACGCTAGATCTAAAGTGGAAAAAAATTTCGCGTTTCCCAGTTGGCCTAATATGTTTGTTATATTAGATGACGGAAAGAAATCGCCGATGGTTAAATCTTTCAATTTCCGGAAATCTACGACTATTCGTAATTTTTGTTTACCAGATACGTCGGCTTTCTTAGGAACCACTAGCAATGGAGCGTTTCAGTACTTGGTCTTATTATTTTGTCTTTTAACATGCCCTTTATTTGCTGAGTTACTTCTTGTTTATGTTTTTCTGGTAAGCGGTACGGTCGTATATTCACGGGTGCGCTGTCTGACTTAACTGTAATATCATGCGTAATACTAGAAGTACAAGTAAGTGCATCACCTTCAATATAAAATATGTCTCTAAATTCCTCACAAATTTCTAGCAGTGTTTTTATTTCTTCTTGGTTTAAATGTTGCACACGCAGTAGAATTTTTATTTTATCGCTGCGGGAAAGCTTCGTAGCTTCCTGTGCGTGGATATTGCTTACTCGCTGTATTTGTTATCTCTTCGACGGCTACATGGGGTTGTTAATTTGATGTAGTCTTTGGTTGTATTTATTACACTAATCGGGCAAGAATATTCTTCCGGCTTTACTAAACAAGAGCCGATAAAGATCCCCGACTGTATTTCGTTTGCGCGTATTATTCCTACTTTATTCGAGTCGGTTGTAGTTATAATTGTTTCACTGCGCGGTTTCAAAGTTAAAGCTCGATACGGATATAATATTAATATTGTATCTGATAATTGTATTTGTTTCATTTTATAATCGCACGTTATCATTTTATAATCGTACCTCGTGTTTCTGCAGGAAATCTACCCCTAGAATTCCTTCGTAGTCAATAGGAAAATCGTCCTTCACGATATAGATTGAGTGCGGTATTTTTCGGTTCTTCAGGATTATGGTCGCCTTTATTTTTCCAATCGTATGCATTTTGTATGTCCTGTATTTGTGCATGTCCTGTAACTCCAGTGAGTGCCAATTTCTCCTCATACATCAAGGTGTCTCCTTTTAGATTTTTAATTTTATTAACATAATTGTTGCTCCTGTATCGAAGAGGAGGTTAATTTTTTCCCTTTTTACTTCCTCGATGGGAAGAATCACTATATCTAATCCAGTGTTTGTTTGCAGTTTTCCTGTTACCTGCGATATTTGATATTCGCGGGCAGGTTTCGGCTGTTTATTAATCTTTTCGTCTTCTTCTTCATCTCCATCCAGTATTGTATTTTTTCTTCGTTGCCTACTTATTTTGTTATGATTTTATGACTTTTTATCTTCACTCGATTTTGTCTGAGTAGATTGGGTTAACCCAAGGCGTCCATAGACTACAGCATTTATCTCGACCATGACCTGATTTTTTGCAGTAGGTGCAATGTTTTTCGAGTGTATTTATTTTTGATTGTCCCTGTGGTTTTGGCAATGAAAATCGAGTTGCATATCTGCTTGTTCGTCATTCTCGTCCGTGATGTCCTAGTTATCCGCATTTATTGCATTGTAATATTTTATTTCGTGTTGCTTGCGAATTTGTATATTCGGACTTAAGTCGCGACGCACGTTCTAATAGACCCTTGACCTTCTTTTCCGCACAGACTCCTGTGATAGTTTCTTGTGTCGAGAAATGCTGTGCTCGCACTACTAATTTAATATCATCGTCCTATTTGAAAGTTTTGCAGAGCTTGCTGTTGTATTGTTTCAAGTATTATGCGTTTTCGTACGCTGCCTTTTTGATGTTCAATGGATTCATATAATTCCATAGCCAAATTATCGGCGCAAAGTCCATATGCTCTGGCACTCTCGCCATTTCTTTGTTTTAAAGAATTAAACTCGATTGGAAAATGCGTAGTACTTTTCTTGGTTAAATGGCAGATTTCGAGTTCTCTTTTAAGTTGTCCAAAGCTGTCTATATCTCGGGTTTCAAAATCTATCATTGCTTTTCCTTTTAGTTTTGTGCAAGGTATTGTTTCTAATAGAGTTCTTTCTGGGGGATTAATATTTTTTATCGCGTATGGACATGCGCTTAAAAATTCTTTGAGCTTAGCTTGCGAATTTTCGTCAAATTCCGGAATCATATCTCTCGCTTCTTTTAAATATCCGATTTAGATACGCTGCTTGATTACGTATGCCATTAAATGTTCGTCCGTATGTTACATCGAGATGAGTGTCGTTTGGTTCTATTTGAATCTTCTCGAGTTACGCGTAGATCTTGTACCTGTTCGCGTAGATCTCGCATTTCTTTTCGTATTTCTTGAATATTTTGTAAAATTTCAGCTATCAATATAGTGCTCGAATCTTTGAGTGGGCGTCCGGTGTCCTCATAGTCCGCGGCGGCGTTGCGCCTAGCCTGTGCTCGCAGGCGTTCAATTTCTCTGTCAACGTGTTCGGACGGGATAGTTGACGGTATCGGATTTTGTAACATATTTTCTTTATATTATTTCGAAAATACTACTATCGTATGACACGGGAGAGTAATTTCTGCAAACGGTAACTCATTCGACGGATGTACGATCTACACCGAGTCCGTTTACTTCGTTATTATTATTGTTAGGGGGAAGTGTCCATCTTTCTAGTTCGCGAGATTCTAATTTGGGTGAGTCCGCGCCTGAATAATTTAAATTTCTCCGTACGTTATCGCAAATATCGGGCCGCTTCTTCAATTACTTGTACGGGTGTTACAAAGCCGAATCTTGCTAGTCGCGCTAGTACGCTTAAAAATCGTGGTCGATGGGACGTAATCCTTTTCGGTGATCCCGACATTCACGTTAGATTATTTTACAAAAAAATTTTTTTTTTGTAACTTACAGTAAAATAAATGATGATTCGCATTTTCCTCGCTTACTCGTAGCTCTGCACGGTCAGCGGTTGGATCTCTCGGCGGTACTGTAGGTCAGCGTCGAAGAATTTTACGTCGTACGGGCGGCGTCCTTGATTTGCTGCGATCGGCTAGCTGTTAGGTGTTGCGTTCTTCTCTCATCACGCTGCAACTTCTGGTCACGGTTCTTCTTCCAGGTCTCTCAGGCACTGACGATTGTTCGGCTTGCACTTGGTGCTGATTTGCTTACTTTGTCACTGCTTTAGTTGGACCAATCCCACCACTGCCACCAATTTTGTTGTGCCTCTCCGGGTACAACGGGAATTTGGGGATGATCCAAGGGTTCAGTTCGTCTTAGGAGTTGGGACTCCGAGTGTAGAGAAACTCAAGAGAGATTCCGTGAAAAAAGATGTATTTAAACAGTTTACTTGTTATTACAGTTTGGCTGGATAGTGCTTCGGTGATGTACAGTTTTGGCGCTTTGCGGAATCTCACACTCACTTTGTGTATACGCGTCACTACTTAAATTCAGATTACGGCCCCGAGGTACTCGGTGCTTCTCTTTTTATGGTCTGAAAGTAAGTGATTTTTCGGTATAAAGTCGCGATGTCTTAATTGAATTTTGCAACGGAATGCATATGTTGCATTTAATCGCGGTTTCGAAAGCGCGCACAATCAGCTTATGAAATGCTGATTTTGCGCTGTGCTCTTTTGACTTTTTTAGGTCGTTATTACGATATGGAATTTCGGGTTACGACATATTGTTCTTTAAAGTTCGGTTGAATCGTTCCACGACTGATGCTTTCATAACAAAGTACGTCGAATAATGATTGATATTATGTATCTTCATAAGTTTTTGCACATTTGCATTGTAAAATTCTTTTCCTCTGTCGGTTTGAAAATTTTTAGATCATCTTCTATTGTCTCGAATTATCGTTGCTATTGTTTCCGACATTTCGTTTCCACTCTTACTCTTGAGTGGTATAGCCCACGCATATTTGCTCAACATCAATAATTGTAAGTATATGATTGTAGCCTTTGGTGAATTTTGCATATGGACGCATTTCGACCGCACATCCGCCTGCCATAAATCGTCGTATCCGCGTACTATGACACGTCTTCGCGGAAAATTTTTTCTCGCAGAAGCATGCAATTCTTCCACGAGTAGCTGTTTTTCAGATGTCTTCCGTAACGTATTTGATCGAGGCATAACTTATAATAATAATAATTTCACTACTTATATAATAATAATAATTTCACTAGTTATTTATGTATCTTTTGTCTCTTGCGTTGAATCAAATGTAATCTGCGTTGAATCAGGTATAATCTGCATGCGTGTTGCATACCGAAGCATCTCATCCATCATTACTCGTAGCGTCTACACATTCGTTATTATTTTTTTCTCAAACTCTTCCAGTCGATCTTCTAAAGATTTGATACTCATTTACACGTATTGTTTGTTTGCAACATCAGTATCATCTTTCGATTGCGCTACGCGTCGTATCTTGCGTGACTTTGCGTCAAAACCGACTATCTGACACAGAGCGTTATCGCGCACGTAATTTCTTAGTAATGCATTCCATTGATAACATGAATTGTTCGGTGTTTCCAACGATAATCCAAATTTATAATCGCATTTCGATATTAACAATGATGACAGACTGACTCGTATCGCCGATGCATTGTTTAATTTATAATAAGACCAGCTTCGCGAAATTCTTTGATAACTGACAATATTTCATTGTCGTGAGCATTGTTGCTAGCTTGACGTGAAGCTTCCAGCAATAGCAAACGATCTACCAATTCGTTGGGATCATTCCAATGCACGTAATCGATCTTATTATCGTTTAACGTCATAGCGTGCAGTATATTACACCTCTTCCAGTTTTTTTTTCCGGAGATTAATAACGCAATTATAAATTTATACTTGTATTCCTTGTTACCTAATACTGGCATATACTTATTATCATCGCGATTTATGCGCATTTGTCGCCAATAATATACTTTTGTATTTATACATATCAGCTTCAGTATATAGTATCGTCGGGCATTCTCATGAAAATCAACTTGTAGAGACCTGGTATTCCCACATATTTTATTCCACCTATAATTATATTGTCATCTTTATCCACATCGAAAAATTTATTACCAATCATCATTCCTTCATTGCAAAATTTAACACCGTATATATAATCCAATTTGATATTTTTATCTTGACTCAAAATAGTTCCCACATATTTTTGCTCAAGTGGACCAAAGATCGCGCAATGTATTTTGACCTTCGGACATTTGTAATAGATGTTGAACCGATGTCACAAGCGTTTCAGGCGTGGTTTTGAAAATCATTTCATCCACAGATGGAGACGGTTTTTTGTGTATTTGACTTGGTTGGACTACATCTTTTATCGGAGTAGAAGTAACAACATTAGAAAATTGTTTTATTTGCTTACGTTTCGATTGATTCGGAGTACAAGTTATTAGCGAATCGTTCAATGATATATTTGATCGTGTTCGCTTTATTCCTTATTTTGACTCTTTCTTCTCATACTTTTCTTCGGGTATATTCATTGGCTCAATTTTCGCTTTATTAGATTCCATATTTATTGTATTTTCGACAAGCTGTTTTAGAGATTCGGTAATTGGTTTAAAGTTTTTCTCCAATGTGACGTCTTTATCGATTTGACCAGTTTTTAATGTATCAGTTTTTAAATATTTTTTATGGATTGATTCGCTTATTTTCGCAATATCTCTCGCAATCTTTTGGCGATCGTCACTCGACATGTTTGGATGAAAATTTTTAGACGTTGCTCGATCAATGTGTCAATAGACTAATCGTTTTACGGTATTGCAAAATCATTAAATCCTTTTCTATATCGTCCATTGGAGTGTAAACTTACTACTATTCGTAATGATTGTCTTTGTCAATCACTATGAATACATATATACTTGTGTTGCCAACATTTATGACAAAAAGCGCGAAAATCAACTTAAGACATGTCAGTATTTACGTGATCGTTGTATACATGCTTCAAGTTTGTACTATCTTGTTTAAATAAAATTAATAAATTTGCATTGTCACATATAAGATGCTTGGGTATCTTGGCATACGTTTGACAAAGATAGAAACAGTCGACATTCGAGCAGTGATGCCAGAATGGCCACGCTGAGCAACGTGCAACGTGTAGTGGAAGGGATAGCGTACACAAGCGCAAACCGCGTACATGTGAGCTCGGCGCTTCGGCTGACTTCGGACAGTAGAAGAGGATAGATATACCGTTTTCTGTCTCTCTCGTTCTTATCGAGTCGGCAACGAAGACGGGCGACGGGCCGGGTGAGCGGCGGGCGGCACGCGACGCGCGACATTGTTTGCTTCTTGCTTCTCGATTTTCGCTTCTTGCTATGCGTTAAATGTTTTTTTTCAGCCTTTTTGTATGAGATATATATTATCTATTATATATCTATTATGTAATATAGTTATATATAATATTATAGAGTTATTATATATAATATTATAGTTATTATACATATATAATATATTATGATAATATTATGATTAAAGATATGTATATAAATTACTTAAAGTTTTTAATTCACGTAAAAATGCATCTCAAACAATAATAAATAAAATAAAATAATAATGAATGTGGTGATTTTCCACACCACCTATATGAGGTACCACCAATGGCGCGTTAGATTTTTTTAACGTGGATCTTCGCCTGTAGCCATATCATACCACATTATATTATATAATGTGCTCTATTTTATACAAAGGAAAACATTTTTTAAATAATTATTCCCCACTTATATATTTTAAATTAATTTTTATTTATTAATTTTTAATACAAATTAATTATTAATTATTAATTAAAGTAATAATTTTTAATAATTGTTGTTTGACCATGGCACGTATTTCCACGGCCGCCTCTTCCTCGGCCGCCAGAAACGCCTCGTCCTCGTCCGGTCTTACGAACGCCTCGTCCTCGGCCGGTCTTACGAACGCCTCGTTCTCGGCCGGTCTTACGAACGCCTCGTCCTCGACCGGTCTTACGAACGCCTCTTCCTCGGTCGCCAGGGCCGTCTCGTCCTCGGCCGCCAGGGCTGCCCCTTCCTCGGCCACCCCGCTGGTGATACCAGCGGGCGCGGGATCGGCCGCCTGCTGTTTTTTTATGAATATCTGAAAAAATAGAGATATATACAGATAATTAATAAACAATGAATGATAATAGAACACTATGCATATTTATTAATATTTCAATAAAAAAAAATATACCATTTTTTTCCTGCAACGGCGGTAGCTGCTGCTGCTCCTGCTGCAACTGCTGCTGCTGCTGCTACTGTTGCTGCCGCTGCTCCTGCATATATTGTAGTTGTTGATGCAACAGTTGTTGCCTCTCTTCCTGCAATTTTTGTTGATGCAACAACTGTTGCATATTTGCAGCATCTTCATTTATTTCTTCTATAAGAATAAAAGATATATTATATAAGAGAAAGGAGAAAATAAAAAT
>JBCEZX010000045.1:175979-190540 GCA_039654345.1 Cataglyphis cursor | reverse complement strand
GTTCTCAGCCCCTCTCCTACCCCGTCCTAGCCTGTAAGGCTTACAAAAAACTAATAACTCCCTCCCCTTCCTCGTTTGCCCGTCCTCCTCTGGTATCTCCCCCTCTCCTTATCGCTCCTTTCAGTGCCCGTTGCTGTCTCCATACGCCTCCCGTTCTGTTAACCACTTCTTGCTTCACCGTCCTGCATTCTTCTTCCACCATACTTTCCTCTCCTCATCCCATTTCCACTCCTTCCCGTCGATCCATAATCTTCTATTGTCCACCAGCGTGCTTCTACCTTTCCTTCTTTCTTCCCTTGCCTTCTCCACCATCCTCCATCTCAACTTCCTTTCTTTCATTGATAGATCCTCGTCCACATCAATACTCCATTTCCTCCTTTTTTCGTCTTTCATTTCCAGAAGTTCCTCTCTGTCCCCTTCCTCTTCTATCTCTATCAATAGAACTTTCCTTTCTCCTCCTCCTTTCCTTTCTATTATCCCTGCCGTCATCATTCTCCTATCCAAGGTCTCCTCTATCACATCCATGGCCATCCTTGCTCCTTCTTCCACATCCACTGCCGTCACTCCTCTCCATATCATATTCCTCCTTCTCTTGTCCCTTCTATCCCGAGCCTCCCTTTCCCATCTCTCTCTCCATCCTCCCAGCCTCCATCCTTCTTCCGAGCCTTCGCTTTCACTCCCAGCCCTTCCTTTACTTTCTTCCTTCTCCTTCCCTTTTACCTTTCTTTTAGAGCCCTTTCCATCTCTTCTCTTTTCATCTGATCTCCGCTCTTCTTTTTCGCACTTCTTTCTTTCCTCTCTCTTCTTCTTCCCATCGTCCATCTCCGCTCTCCCCATCCTTGTGTCTTCCATCATTCCCTTACCTTCTTCTCTGCAGCTCCTGTACCCCCTCTCCTTTGATCCTGCTCTCTCCGCGAATATCCCTTTCAATACTTCCTTTCCCTTGTCTCCTCTTTTTCCCGTACGTTCCTCGTCCTCTTCGTACCTTCTGCTCTCCTTTCCTCTTAGCTTCTTCTCTTCCTCCTTTTCTCTTGTTCCCACTTTTTCCCTTCTTCCTTCTTCTTTTTTCCCTGACTCTTCTCTTTCATCCTGCTTGCTTACCTCTTTTTTCTTCTCCTCCAACTCGTCTCTTTCTATTCTTCTTTTCCTGTCCATCAATACAAGCCTTCTCTCCTCTACCTTCTACTCTTTCCTGTCTCTTTCCTTTTCAGTACCCCGGCGATCTTCTCTTCCTTTCTCCACTACCTCTCTCTTCTTTTCCCCGTTCCTTTGAACCTTGAATTTTCTTTCCATCACCTCTTCTTCCATCTCCTTCGTCCTTCTTCTCGTCTCTTCTTCCGCCTGTTTTAATTCTCATATCTCTCTCTCTGCTTCTTCTTCACCCTCTTCCTCTATTGTTCTCTCCTGCCCTTCACTCTCCTCCTTCGATATTATAAGCCTTTTTCTCGATTCTCCACTCACCTTTTCTCGATCGTCCCCAGTCTTCTTTCTTTCCTCCTCTAAACTATTATCGTATTCTCCCTCTCTCGCATGTCTCTAACTATCCCTTCCTCCTTTTTGTTCTTGGTTCCCTTGCTCGCTCTTATTCCTTTTTCCTCTCACTACCCCCCCCCCCCTCTTTATCTTCTCTCCTCCATCTTTTTATCTCCTTTTTCAGCCCTCTCAATTCCTTTCTTATATCCCTCAGCTCCTTCATCAGATCCTTTCTCCTCTCCATCTTCTCCGTCTCTGCTCGTCTTCTTTCCCCTGCCTCTTCCCTCTTCTCGTTCTGCTCCTCTTCTTACTCGCCTTCCCTCTCTCTCCTTTTCCGCTCCACCTTACTCTTCCTCTTTGACTCGTCTTTCTTCCACTCTCTTCACTCCACTCTCTCTCTCTCTCTCTCTCTCTCTCTCTCTCTCTCTCTCTCTCTCTCTTACTCTCTATTTCTTCCGCTGTCCTTCACTTGCGTTTCCACTCTTATAACTTCTAACCTAACTTTTATTATCTCTATCCACGTGCTACTACGTATTATTTCCTCGGTTCCGTATATGTGCTTATTCTCCATTGATTTCCACGTGCTCGATCCTTGTAATTCGCACCTCTCTCGCCATCTCTCGGCTCTCCTCAACATTATTTGTCCTTTACCAAAGTTGCTCTCTGTTTTGCTTTGTACGTCCTTTCCCTTGTCAACACATCTTTTCTCTCTCTTTATTTTGCCTCTCTTTCTACTCATATGCCACTTTTTCACTCTCTCTCATTAATTCATTCTGTCCTAACCTCCAACTGTCCATAAATCCATTACTCCTTCTAAGTTCTTCATCTTCTGTCCATCTTATTTCTCTTCATTCTCACCTGGACTCCTCTCTCCGCTCTTCTTTCTCCTCCCTTCTAAACCTTTGTCTTCCTCCTTAGTCCTGCACCCCATGCGTTTTCCCTCGAGCACATTTAAGACCACCCTCCCTCCGCCACCCAGACAAGAAACCTCGGCTATAACCAAATTATTATTTATTTTTATTATCAGTCTTATATAATATGTATTATTTAAAACGTCTTCCGATTATAATTCAAACTCTTGGGCGGCGTATACGAAGAGTGTTATCAGCACAAGACACACGTAGCGAATCACGCACGGAGGCTATGCGAACACGAAGAAGGACAGAAATGCAAGCAAAGAAGTTCATCTTTGAACTTCCTTAGCTTGCATATATACTGGCTCTACAATTCAAAATGGCCGACAACCATATACGAATATGACAAATAAATAGACAACATTTAAATGCCATCGTTGCATGTATATCGTCGGTTGTTTACAATTTAATGATTATATTGATTGGTTGGAGCGCACCATTACCAGACGCGCGGCTCACTGACATGCGTGCGGCTAAAAGTCGGCGCTAATTGGCTAAATTTTATTCAATAATAACTACTTTATTATAAAAAAAATGATAAAAGACTTTTCTGTTCAATGTACTGTGCTCTACCCGCTCACGACCGTTGTCTAAGATACTTTGGGATTGTTGTGCCCCTAGCTGCTGAGGAAGGATTAAGATCCACGCTCTGAATAAGATGCTCACGATCTTCTGGTATAACTTGATTTTATAAATTATTTTACAAGATTTATACACTTTACACTTGTTTGCGGTTAAAAGATCGGGCGCGATAACCGCGACGTTGTATTTTCGGCAAGCGTGAAAGCTGTCGTTTTTCTGATTATGCTCTGCTGTCCGCTCATCTCGTCTCGATATATATATTAATTGGTCGGATCGGAAGGAGTGTGGTGACCCTGGCCAGAGCACGTCTCGTGCTCCGCTTGTCAGTCTGTCTCGTCAGCTACTTACTCAGCTTCCGTGAACTTAACTGTGGCTTCCTTTCCGTAATCGTGTCCCTTACATAATTTTATTGCTAATCTTTTATTTCTTTATTCTTTTTTAATTACTTTTCCTTGGGCTATATTAATTATTACTTTGCTCTTTCTTAATCTTTCTTAATTTTTTATATTTAATCTATTGGGAAATTGGTCGGGCTACGACATCCCTCTTTAAAAAAAGAAAATTAACTATTTGTGAATTTTCGTCTACATAATTTTTTTGCTTTTTACAATAATTTCTTAAGATTACTTTATTTAATATATTATTGCAGTATTCGTTATCGCGGTGTCGGTTTCTATTTTCGCTGTTACATTTACTCCGCTTGCGGTGCCATAGATGTGCTCCTGAATTGTTTTTGGTTTGCACAGTTTTTCGGATTTATGTTTGTAATGATATTTTACTTTTTGTTATGCATTTTCTCTTAATATAAATTATTGCTATTATAACGCTTATTGTTATTATTATTCCCATGCAGCTTGTCATTACTGGATATATGATATGTTCGTTTGTTGGAATAGTTATTGTTTATGTCTTTGTTTATTTCGTCTAGTCTTTCGCTCAGATCCCTTAATTCAATAGGATTTCTGATTATTTTTCGTAATTTCATAAGTTTTATTTTGTCTAATAGTTTGTCGGTTCGTTCGTCGTTCGTTGTTGTTAGGTTGTAGTCGAGTAGGCTTGTTTGTGCAACAGTTGTTATCGCGGAGTGGCCTTCACTTGGACACAGTATAATTGGACACGGTGCAAATGGACACGTCTTAAATGGACACGAGGTTTTGCACACGGTTCAATTGGATACAGTAGCTTTTGGACACGTAAGAAAATACGCATCGTTTACTTGGACACCGTTCATTAGAACACCGTTCATTTGTCCACCGTTCGTTTGGACACCAAGTGAACGATGCGTATTTTCTTACATGTCCAAAAGCTACTGTGTCCAAATGCACTGTGTCAAATTGAAACGTGTGCAAAATCTCGTGTCCATTTGTAATGTGTCCAATTGTACTGTGTTTAAGTGCGCTGCTCCCGTTATCGCGGGTTTATTCATTCGTATTATGACGCTTTGTGTCATCAGTTTACATTTTTCTTTTAGCGTGATTCGTCCAGTTCTTTTTTAATTTTCGCGTTGTTTCATTTTTGCATGTTACTTCGACCGTTTGTTTTTCTCGCGTGGAATATACATGAATTCGAGTTGCTTAGCGCTATACATATTGTTGTGTTTGTGTGTATGTGTCTAATGTTACAATTGTTTATGTAAGTGTCTAATTGCACGTACGCTTGCACTTCGCATAACGCTCCATCGTCTATTTAATGTATCGGGTAATTCTGTTCGCAGATATATTGGTCGTTGTTTTGTACGCATTTATGTAAATTGCCTTCGGTTGGCGTAAAGTATGTTCGGACTTACCGCGTCTATCGTTATTATCGGCTGATTTACTTCTATAAATATAAATGTTTTATTAACTTTGTGCGTTGGTAGCGTGGAGTGCGTGGGGTGACTTTTATTATTTCGTATTCCGGATATGTAGTTAATGGAATTTTTTTAATTGTAAATATATTCGCGTTGTCGTGGTACGCGCTAATTGTTAAGAATTTTTCGATTGTTCTCCAATTTGGATATGGGAAGTGTGTTCCATGCGGTATTTGTGACGCCGTTTCCTTAGATATTTAAAATGATTTCTATTGGTATTAACCTTATATCGATTGTTCCGCTTTTGGCGCTCGTCATGTGCGCGATAATATCTGTTAGATCATTTGTAAAATCTTTTATTATCGCATTTAGTATAATGAAGTGCTCGTCGAGATCTTCTCGTTGTCCGTAGCCTTCTTCTGCTTGTAACCAGATTAGTCGTATTTTTTCCGTTATATTTAGAAATTGTTCTTCATTTTCTTGTAACAATTTTTCGACGTTATCTACATACGCAATTGTGGCATTTAATATTTTAATTTCGTTTTTCGTCGCGTGTTGCAGCGTTTGCTGATTTCTTTGCATTAAATTTAATTGTTCTTTTATGATTTTTTCGTCGTCTGCATCTATCGTGCCGAGAAGTGTTTTGGCTAGTATTCCTAGGACGTCGATTAATCCTCGTTTCGTCTTCTTCGGTGCTTGGTACGCGATTTTCATTTATTTTAGCAATTTTGCTGCTTACTCTCTGCCTTTTTCTGCTGTAGGTTATGACAGGTTTGCTTCATTTTTATTTGTAATGGTTTATCATAGCATAGAGCTCTCGTTTGTGCCATGTAATTTTCTAATTGCTCGTGTCGATGGTCCATTGCGGCGATATCCAATTTTATTACCATTTTTCATGTGGATTCGATTTGGTTTATTTTTCCTATCTTTTTGAAATAAGTGCCCGGTTCATATCGGAATTCTTTTATTTTGCTTTGCGTATCAGCTTCCGTTTCTATATAGGTGCTTTGTGCAATGAGACTCCTGTAATATAAGGCTTTGTATTTTATTTTATTTATTTATTTCGCGTCTGTCGTTTACTTGTCTTTTACTACTGTCTTTCTACTCTTTTTAATTTTCGATAAACGCTTTTAATTGATTTACGTGAACGCGTATCGTTTTTCCTTCCCATTTTTATTGTCTAGTTTACTTCCGAGTTCTTTTTTATGACTACGTAGGGTCCTATCCTATTCATAGGGAATCTAGCTTTTTTGATCGTCCTCGGCAAATAATTTCGTCGTAGAGGACTTTTTCTCCCATTTTGAATGCGGTGTTTTTTGCTTTTTTGTTGTACTTATCTTTTATTTTGATTTTCTCATTTTTGAGATGTTCTTTTGCGATTTGCTGTGTGGCGCATAATTTTTCTCTTAACTCTTGCGCGTAGTCCTCGTATGTATATGTGGGCTTAGGTGGTTGTGACAATGTCGTCGGTGGTGTTGCTCGGTGCCCGTAAATTAATTCAAAGGGTGTGAACCCTGTTGCCGTGTGCGGCGTTGTGTTATAAATAAACATCGCGTAGGGAATCCATTTGTCCCAGTCCATTTGATCGGCATTTATATAATATCGGAGGTATTCGGCTAGAGTTCGGTGAGATCGTTCTAGCGCTCCGTTGCTTTCTGGATGATAGGCTGTTGTTTGTATTTTTTCGATTTTTAATAATCTACACGTATACTTGAATATCTCACTCAAGAAATTTGTTCCTTAGTCTGTTAAAATTTTTTCTGGGATACCGTGTTCAAAAATTATTTTAGTCGCAAATTCTTTTGCAATTATCGCGGCTTCTTGGTTTGATATCGGATCACTTTACTAAATTTTGTCAGATTATCTTAGAATGTTAAAATATATTTGTTGCCATTGTTCTTGTAAGCGGACTTACGATATCTAAAGTACATTTTTCGAAAGACTTAGCACTGCTCGGCAGTGTCCGTTATTATTAGTGGTGCTTTAATTTTCCGCGATAATGTGTTTTTTTGACAAAGTTCGCATTTCGTTATATGTTCTTCGACATTTTTTGTCAGTCCTTGCAAATTATGTGTTAATTTCGATTTATTGTACGTTCCACTCCTTGGTGTCCTCCCTGGTAGGTGCACGTGATATTCGTATAATATACGGCGCTTCCGTGTATTCTCGCGTTATCTTCGTGTCGTTGGTTTTTTCTTCTTCGACTTTGTTGATATCCGCCACGTGGCGGCTTAGCGCGTCAGCGTTTCTGTTCGCTGTTCCGGCCTTGTATGATCTCGTAATCATATTCTTCTAATTTCAATCTCCATCTAATTAGTCGAGATCCGGAATCGGTTACATTAAATAAGCATATCAGCGATTTGTGATCCATAACGATTGTAAATTTTGTCCCGTATAAGTATGGACGAAAATGTTTAACGGCTCATACTATCGCTAGTAATTCTTTTTCAGTCGTATTATAATTTTGTTCGGCTTTCGCTAGTATTCGACTGGCGTATGCTATGGGTTGATCCTGGCTTATTGGTCCTTGCGATAATATCGCTCCGATTGGGTAATCTGACGCATCGGTCGTTACGATAAATTCCTTTTCAAAATCTGGATACTTTAATAGAGGTGCTGTGATTAGTTTTTCTTTAAGTGTTTCGAATGCCTGTTGCTGTTCCTGTGTCCACTTAAATTTGTTTTCTTTTTTTGTTAGTTTTGTGAGAGGTTTCGCAATCCTTAAAAAATTCTCGATGAATTTTCTGTAATATTCAGCTAATCCTATAAAAGCTGAATGTCTTATTTTCCAGAGCGTCGGAAAATTTTTTACGGCTTCCAATAGATGGATCCGGTGATATTCCGTTTTCTATAATTATGTGCCCTAAATATGTCACTTTCTTTCGTTTGTAATTATGTGCCCTAAATATGTCACTTCTTTCCTTGGCTCCATAAACTATGATATCATATAAATATACTAAACATTTTATTCCTTGTAGGCCTGTTAGTATCGCATTCATTAATCGTTGGAATGTCGCAGGTGTATTTTTTAATCCAAATGGCATTCTGTTAAATTTGTAGTGTCCATATGGTGTAGAGAAGGCAGTTTTATTTTTATCTTTTTCCGCCATAGAAATTTGATGTTATCCGGATGCTAAGTCTAATATCGTGAAATATTTCGCATTACCTAATTTATCTAGAATATCTGTGATATTCGGTAGGAGGAATGAATCTCTTTTTGTTAGATCATTTAATTTTTTAAAATCTACGACGACTCGCATTTTCGGTTTTCCGGACGCGTCTTTTTAGTATTACCACTTTGGTATTACTACTTTTTTTGGTACTACCAGAAGTGGTGCGTTCCATTGGTTTATACTGGGTCTTATAATTTTATTTTATAGCATCTCTTGTACTTGACGCTGCACTTCTTCTTTGTGTTTCTCTGGCAGGCGGTAAGGCCGTACGTTGACCGGTGCACTATCTGCTTACGTTGCGATTTGAGGCTCTATCGTGTTGATATCAATGGTTCTCCTTCAATGTGGAATATGTCGCTAATTTTCGCATATTTCTTTTATTGTTTTTAATTCTTCTTTATTTAAATGCTCGATTCGAAGCGCTCGCGTTACCTTTTCGGTACGCGGAATGTTGCTTAATTCTTCTTTTTCCTGTGTGGTATTTATTTCCACTGTGCTTTCTTGCAATATTTTTTCAATTGCTACTTGTGGCATTAACATTTCGATTACATTATCTATTGTATTTATTATGCTCGCGGGGCATAAGTGGTTTTGTGGATCAACCAGGCAGCTTCCTATGAATATTCCAGTGCGGTTTTCTTCGGCTTGGATTATGCTTATCGTATTTTCGCTCGTAGCTACTATTATTATTTCACTACAAGGTTGTAACGTGAATTTTCGATAAGGATACAGTTTTAAAATATTCTGTCTAATTCTTAGTTGCTTTTTTGAATAATTGCAAATGGCTCCTTGTTTCTTTAGGAAGTCTACTCCTAATATTCCGTCGTATTCAATCGGGAAATCATCTTTCACAACATACATCCTGTGTTTAATTTTTCCGTTTTTTAAATTTATCGTAGCGTTAATTCTTCCGATTGTATGCACCTTGTGTCCGGTTACTCTGGTTATCTTATCTTCGGTTATCACAGTATCGTCATTTAAATGCTTGACTTTAATTAATGATAGAGCCGCTCCCGTGCCAAATAGTAAATTTATTTTTTTCTTTTTTGCTTCATGCATTGGTAAGGCGATTAAGTCTAACCCTGCGTCTGTGATGCGTGTTTCTTGTGTGTAATGCGATATTCGATTGCAGGTCGTCACTGTTTCGTTTTTTCTCTATCATCTTCGCCACTCTATATGGGGTCCGACTTCTTTTTTCTTTGCTCATTATTTTTATACGTTTTATTTTCAAGTCGTGAATTATATTGTTTAGGACGGCGCCATTGATCTTTATTCGGACGTCCGTGTAATGATCAACATTCTTCGCGATCGTGTCCGGCTTTTTTGCAATAGTTGCAATATTTATTCATCGTGTTTATGCGGGATGACCTGTCGGATTTCGGTAAATAATGGAAAACGGTTCATGTATCGGCTCGTTCGGCAATTCCATAATGTCCAGTTTTTCCGCATTTTTGACAATGCACAATAGTTTTATTTTCCGATTTGTAGGTCGGTGCAAAATTTGTTTTATGTCGCGTGCCGGTCGCGGATGGTTCTTTGACCTTCTCTTCCGCGCTAGCCGCTGCTATCGCTCCTTGTAACGTAGCATATCCTCGCGCTCGACTATTGTTTTAATATCGTCCTGTAATCCGATTTGAAAATTTTCTAGAGCTTGTTGCTAGATTATTTCCATTATCGCTCGTTTATTATCGACTGTGTGATGGCGTCCTTCCGTCATCGATTCGTATAGCTCCATGGCTAGTTTATCGGCTCTAAGTCCGTATGTTCGTACACTTTCTCCCAATTTTTGTTTTAACGTGTTGAATTCAATTTGCAAATGGGTCGTGCTCTTTTTACTAGCGTAGCAGATCTCTAATTCATTCTTTAATTGTGCGAAGTCTCGAATTTTTTGCGTTTGAAAATTTAACATCGCTCTGCCTTTTAACTTTGTGCATAGAACGGCTCCTAGTAAAGTTACTTCATCTAATGAGTCGATATTTTCTATGGCATATGTAGTCGCGTTTAGGAACTCTTGAACTCTTTATTTGGTGATTCGTCGAATTCCGGAATCATTCCGCGGACTTTCTTTAAGGGTAAAAATCCGCATCCTCGTCGTATGTCATTGGGCGTGAAATCGTATGCGGTGTCGGTCCATTCTTCTAGGGGAATTCTATCTCCGTTATTTCTATGTTTCGGACCTTCGTTTCTTATATAGTATATTTCGACGTGTATATTTTTAATTTCGTGCCTTATTTCTTGTCTTATTTCGCGTATCATTTCCCTAATGTCATCGCTCGTTCCTTTTCGTTCTCTTCGCGGGTCGCGTTGTGGTTCGATTCTGTCGCGTTTCTATTTGTTTCTCCCTGTAATCGTTTAATTTCCTGATCGATATCTTCTGATGTGATAGGTTTGTGATGTGGATGCAGAGGCCAGTTCTGCCTTTTGCGCCCGCTGCCGACGCATGTGGAGGGGGTAGCACACACAAGAACGAGCCGTGTACGTATGCGCGCGGCGCTCGGGCCAAGTCGGATAATAGAAGAGTACAGACATATCATGCGCTGTCTCTTTCTTTCTCGAACGCGAGCGTAGCTATAGCTAAAGCTGACAGAGCTATTATCGAGAATTGAGAATACATGTTAGCGGCTTGGCGCTCGGCTCATCTAATAAATGCTCATATATACAATTATAAATAAAATATTTGTAGCAATTGTTTTTTACTTATTTTATATATAAGGAATATTAATTAAATAAAAATAGAAAGAGCATAAAAGCAGTCCACTCTTGGCCAACATGTACGCTTTTTCGAAAAATTAACTATTATTAATTTAGAAAATTGAATTGACACTAAAAAGAACATTAAAATTAAAAATTAAAATATATATTATTTGTTCTAAATGTAACTTATTCTTTCATATTTTTTAAAAATAATCAACGTACATTTTGTTGCTCAACAGAAACCGCGGGAAGGTGGTGGTTTCTTCCGTCAAGAGGAAATGTAAAAAAATATTTTTTTACATTTCCAAAGAATGCAGATAGATAAAGGATAGAAAAAAAAATAGACACAGAATAGATAAAAGAATAAATATAAAAAATAAACAAGAATGTTAAAGGACAGAAATAGAGAAAAAGAAAAGTAATATATAGTTTAAGGCCATTTTACACAATTTATAACTCACGATAGAATTTGAGACAAAATTGTATATATAAAAAATATTTAAAAAAATTAGAAATATACATATAAATACATGTATATATTTTATGTGTAAATGTATGTCTAAATATATATATTTATAAATCATCAAATATTCTTTACAACAAATAATAAAATTATTAAGATACTTAGATTCTTATTTTATCGTGAATTATAAATTGTGTAAAGTGGCTTTTACACTAGAATACACAAAATACACAAAATAATTGTTGATCGTTTCAATTTCTTAATTAACTTTTTTATTTATCAAGTTAGAAACTAAATAAATAGAATAAATTTTGGAGAAAAAACAAGATATTAAATTGAAACGGCCAAAAATAATTTTTCGATATTTTCTGTGTTAAACTGTGAAAAAAGCGGGCATGCTTTACATAATATAATATTGAAAATATAATATATATTTACAAAAAATATTTCTGAAAATACAGCTGAATTATTACAGCTATTAATTGAAATTAGTAGAAGAAATAAATAAAGAAACAAATAAATAAACAAATAAATAAATATATATATATATATATATATATATATATATATATTTAATATAAATAAATATTTAATTTAATATAAATAATTAAATTTATATATATATATATGGTATAAATATAAATAATATAATAAAAACAAAAAGAAATAAAATTTAATTCATATAAATATGGATTCTGCATATGACAAAAGTATGATTAAAATGTTTTTTGTACATATTTTTTATATACTGATTAATTAAAACAAAACAGAGAATTCCAATTAAAAATTAAAATAATTTTTAGATTTTGCCAAAAAATGTTATATATTTAAGACTATAATTAAAACTAATTGAAATTATATATATATATATATATATATATAGATTTTTTCACATTTTGTATTTATATAGTAAAATAATTTTAAAGTTAACTTTATATTTTATTATTTTATTGTTTTATTATTTTTTATTATTTTGAGAAGAAACGTATCGCCGATTTTAATTTTATTTAATAAATTATTTCCTAGAGGAAAATTATTTGATCGGATTTTATGTCACGTTATATATTTAAGAATATATTTATGTATGTATGTATTTGCGCATAGATATTTTGACTCCACATATTTAATTCATTTGTATCTAATAATTACTTTTTAAATATTTTTAAAATGTTTTAAATACTTTTAAATGTTTTAAAAGAAGAGACGAAAAATACACATAAAGAATGTAAATTTTCTTCTTTCTACCAGAAAAGCTTCTTCCAAATAGTTCTTCACAATAAAATTCTCCAGATCTTCAGATATAGAATTATTATCTTTATTGGGAATTATTATCTTTATTATACTGGGACGGTCCCAGTACTGTGGGGAATAACACAGTCTTCTTACCCAGGGGTAAAGACCATATAATATAGGTAATAATTCTGAAATATCTGAAAATCTGGATATTTCCTCTTGACGGAAGAAACCACTACCTTCCCGCGGTTTCCGTTGAGCAACAATATGTACGTTGATTATTTATAAAAAATATAAAAGAATAAGTTACATTTAGAACAAATAATATATAATTTAATTTTTAATTTTAATGTTTTTTTTAGTGTCAATTCATTTTTCTAAATTAATAATAGTTAATTTTTCGAAAAAGCGTACATGTTGGCCAAGAGTGGACTGCTTTTACGCTCTTTCTATTTTTATTTAATTTTTATTAATTAATAGTCTTTATATATAAAATAATTATAAGGTTAAAAAACAATTGCTACATTTATTTTATTTATAATTTATATATGAGCATTTATTAGATGAGCCGAGTGCCGCTAACATGTATTCTCGATTCTCGATAATAGCTCTGTCAGCTGTAGCTATAGCTACGTTCGCGCTCGAGAAAGAAAGAGACAGCGCATAATATGTCTGTACTCTTCTATTATCCGACTCGGCCCAAGCGCCGAGCGCACACGTACACGGCTCGTTTTTTGTGTGCGCTACCCCCTCCACACGCGCCGGCAGCGGGCGCAAACGCAGAATTGGCATCTCTGTGTGGATGTGCTTGGGTTGTACATTTCTTGTGCGCGGTAAATTTCTTCGGGATCAAATATACTCGAATCGTATGACGTTAGTGAGAAGTCGCGGTTATTTAATTCACTAGACGCGCTTATAGATGATTCGACCTCAAAATCACGTTCTATATTGACTGCTATTAAGCTATTATCTAATTCACCGAAGGGAAATTCGCGTTCAATTACGACGTTTGTTCCGAGTTCTGGTTCGGATGAGTTTTCGCTTAAATTTAATGCGTCTAAACTTTTTCGTACGTTATCGCGTATATCCCGGAGTGCTTCTATTGCTACTCTTGTAGAGTTTACCGCGTTATCTCTAATGGCTCTATTCGCTGGTTCGCTAAATAGCCATGATCTATTCGCTACGCTTTTTGGTTGCGCGTTTCGGTTTTCCGACATTCACGCGTCTTACAATTTATTATATTGTTTGACTTACAATATTATGATGAGCAGCATTATTTGTCGTCGGCCGCCGGGCGTCGATTGTCGCGTGTTGTTGAGGTAGAGTCAGTGAGCCTTCTTAGGTTGCGCTTATCGTCGTCACCTCGATGTGGTGGTTTGAAGTTCTCGATGGACTTCTTCCCTTTTCTCTCGGTAGTGATTGTCGGCCTTTGATGGAATTTTCCTTGCTGTCTCACGTTCTGGCTGGTTCTGCGAAATTTTCTTCTTTTTCGTGGGTTGCCTTTGCCATGTCAGTCTTATCAGAGCTAGCGTTATCCGACCGCTGCCATTAATTAATGTTGTGCCCCTAGCCGCTGAGGAAGGGATTGTTCGGGATTTGCACGCTCAAAGGATTAGGATCCACGCTCTGAATAAGATACTCACGGTCTTCTGTATAATGCGGTATAATTTGATATATTTTACAAGATTTTATACACTTTACACTTGTTCGCGATTAAACGGTCGGGCGCGATACGTTGTATTTTCGTCGAGCGTGAGAGCTGTCGTTCTTCTGATTATGCTCTGCTGTTCGCTCATCTTGTCTCGATATATATATTAATTGGTCGAATCGGGAGGAGTATGGTGACCCTAGCCGGAGCACATCTCGTGCTCGGCTTGTCAGTCTGTCTCGTCAGCTGCTTACTCAGCTTCCGAGAACTTGACCATGGCTTCCTTTTGCACATATGCTTTTGGCGCATTTTTTGATATCATTATTTTTATAGGAAAATTAAATAATTATTTTATACAAAATTATATTTATTTAAAATGTTATTATTTAAATATACTATTTTTTCACATAGCGCGTGTACTTGGCGCCTTTTTTTACTTTTTTTTTAAAAGGTAATTTTTTTAGGTCGATCAATATTCGTGAGCCTCTACTCAACTATTAAGGGGATCCATAAGGTCTGTTTTACCGATCAAAACGCGAATATTAAGTTAAAGTGGATAATCTTTTTGTTTATTATAAATATCGACAAATCC
>JBCEZX010000045.1:114996-125502 GCA_039654345.1 Cataglyphis cursor | reverse complement strand
AATCAAAAATCAAATATACGTAGCCCGCGGAAATTCAAAATTCGCGATACTTTTTGAACAGACCTCGTACATTGTAAACTACCTTTTGACGATTCAATAAATCACATTTATTTATTTACACACCCCGTGCATTTCGTGCTTTGCTGTCCGATCCGAACCTCGATCCCGACCGAGTTATTCCGCAATTGATCTAAAGAAAATCGACCGTTACAGATTTTTAATTATTTTCTTCACTATTCGCATGGGTTCCTTTCCTCTCTGTATCAATCTTGTTCTACTTTTTGATTGTAATTATTAACCCCTTGACATACAAATAAAATGCACGTCGACGCGGGCGTAGGAAACCATTTAATTTGGCTCAGTTGGGAACACTCATGTACAAGCTCAGACACAGGGCGTTTTATTTTAAATTTTATATTGTTTTATAACATTCAATAAGGTTGATAATTAATCAAATAATACCATAAAATAATAATTTAATAGTTTTGTAACGTGTGATACTGCTCAAAGCATTTAGGAATATGCAGTGGAGTGAGGCATCTTTTACATTGCCAAGTCGTTTCACTTCTTATATTGTGTTTCATACACACATGGCATCTTTTTGCAGGATGTTCCTTTTTATTTGTCGCAGGTATATGTTCGGGAAAATGTGCCCAGTGTTTTGCTTGTAACCGAAGCGGGCATTCACTTTGTGCCGGTCTGCCGCGTGTCGGATAGTTCGGAAGTGACAAATTACAGAGCATATTTTCTGCAAGATCCAATCGAAAATTCACAATCGATTGCTTTTGTGAAGTAGGCAACTTGGAATATAACACATAAGCATTACAGATAGCAATATCAAACATATAAAAAAATATTTTTTTGTATCCTTTTACACACTTTCGCATGAGAGGGAAACATGCAAGACGTTGGTCTTGCTGGTCGACACCTCCCATTCCACGATTGTACTCCACAACACAGGTCGGTTTCAACACAGCTTCTTCTTCACCTCCCTTTTTCCTTCTTATTTTACCCGTATCAACCATTTCTGCTCTTGAGTGTTTCGTGCTTATTACGTACACATCCTTCTTGTCATGCCAGCGTAAGGACAGGATACCTTTACAAGACATTGTTCTTACTTCTCCCTTTTTTAGCTTGTACGATGCCAGCACTTTTGGCATATTTTTCCGATTTTTTCTCACCGTTCCAACAACATTTGTATTCTTCGCTTGTAAAATTTTGTATAAATTAGGAGACGAATACCAATTGTCGAGGAACAAGGTATATCCTTTCCCTAAAATGGGTTCGGCTAGTTGAGTGACAACACTCTCCGACGCAGATTCATTACTTCCTCGAAGTACGTCTTGTCCTGTGTATATTTTAAATCGATAGCAATACCCAGAATTGGATTCGCATAATTTATAAAATTTGATTCCAAATCTCGCTCGTTTGGATGCTATATATTGGATGAAATTTAGTCGCCCTCTGAATTTCATAAGGGATTCGTCTATGACGACATTTTCCTCTGGGGTGTATAACTCTTGGAACCTGGCATTCAAGAAATCCACCACGGGTCGAATCTTTCGTATTCTGTCTTCCGCAGAAACCGTGCTATTATCTACGAAATGAAGATAGTGCGATATAGCCAAAAAACGTTTACGAGGCATAACTTGCGAAAATATTGGTGTTTCTATTATTTTCCGTTTCGACCAATACATGTCTATTGTAGATTTTTTTGTTTGCGACATGATAATGCATAACGCAAAATATGCTCTAAGTTCATCATTTGTTACTGGATACCACTCTTTCTTCATTTCCGAACCCTCTTCCATTCTCTTTTGTGCTGCATATCTATTCGTTTCTATAACTATTGTTTCAAAAAAATCATCACATAATACTTCTTTGAAAACACACAGAGGTGTTCCATTTATACCCAATCTTCGTAGAACCGAAAAATTGATACCGGAAGTTACTGTAAATTGTTTTATATTGACAATATTTTCCTTTTCTTTCCAATTCCATTCATCCTCTGCGTCAGAATCTTCACTGTCCGAAATAAATCTTGCACGTTTGCGCACTCTTTGTTGAATAGGGCTTGAATCTGAAGCATCACTTGAATGCCCAACAGTATGAACACTTTGATCACCATTTTCACTTTCATTAGCACCAGTAGAGGAGCCTAACAGACATTCATCGTCACTTTCATATAATGCATTGAACTCAAACATGTTGGGATAACTATTTCTGATTTTTAAAAAACTCGGATATATGCTATGGCTTTCGGAGTGCGACCTCACTGCTATACTGATTGCCGTCTTCATTGCTATTCTTGGTGTTCATTTGTTTGCCGATGCGATTTTGTTATCGGTATTGTAGAGAGGGGGGGAATGTATGCTCAACAGTCTAAACAAAACAGCATCGACGCACGAACGAACAAGCTAATCTAATAATATACTGCCCGGTGTTAGCCAAAGACAGTTCTTGACGTCTCGGAGACGTCAAAGTCTACAATGGCACATGAAATGGATGACGTCTCGGAGACGTCATTGTATGTCAAGGGGTTAAATCATCCTCACTCAATTTCATTTTTTCTTCGCCAATATTGACAACTTTCATCTTAGGTTTCATCCGCGGTGATTCAGTAACTTTGAAATTTTCGCCCAGCTTGGCTTGTACTGTAGCCTTTAGTTTTAATTCTTCATCAGTCACAATTCAGATTCATTGTTCTTTTGCTTCCTTGTTTTAGCTTCGTCACTTCCAGTCATATTCTTGATGTCTACATTTCATTTTATCAATCTTTAAATAGCTTCACTCTTCTGTTGCATCTTAGGTTTGACAATTATAATATTTTCTTTTTTGTTCTCTTTAACTGTCTCACTATAGCTTTTTGGATTCCTTCTGACGTTCCTGGAACTTCTACTTGCATTATTCTTCTCAATTCTGCCAGTTATTGTTTAAAATTTTCCAATTCTTCTCGAACTGTTTCTTTGATTATCATCTTGACTTCCTTTTTACTGTTTCATCTTTTATCTCCTACACTATTTTTATAAGCCCTGTGGGGGTTGCTAGTCCCCGGGCACCTTTCCAGGTGCCGGTTTGGGGGACGCTCGACAGCTAGGCTGGATGGGTAGAGGGGAAATAAAATACCCGGGGTGGACCAAAACTAGCAAAAATGATGTGATAAAAGACGCAACAAAAGAAATAAAAGCTACTGATCAGAACTTCGAAAACACAGATCCGGCAAGTGATGAGGGTGCGAGTAATAGGTCCCCGCGGGTCATCAATCAGCAACTCAAAGCACAAAGGAAAAAGAAAAACTTAAAGTAAACACCAGTAAGCCAGTAAGCCACCAAGCGAATTCAATAATAGAATCAGAATTAAATAACTGCAAAAATAACGGCAAAATAAAATACTTCAAGACGAATCTATTAGAAGTCAAATAAAACAAATTCTATATAACAAATGCAAAAAAACGGAGCAAGCAAATAATGAATTAGCAATTACTCTAAAGCAGCTTCAGCTGGCTGCTCTGCAAGAAAAACATCTAAAACTAGAAAAAAAGACAAAACAGAATAAGAAAGAGAAATAGATTATCAAACTGACGAGGAACTTGCAAGAGAAACAGACTGGATAAGAAAAAAAGGAAAGGAATAAAAGATAACGGTTGGATACTTCCTTGACTCCACAGCGACAACAGAAGGTAGCAAAGACGGTACAATAGAAAACTAAAAGAGTACCATCATCCTCTCCAGTCATGGTGGAAAGTATTGAAAATTATAACGAAATTCACAAGAAACTTAGCAGTAATGTGTAAGTGAATTTCAGATTAAAATTATAAATAACGAGACTATGAAAATAAATGTGCGGGAAGAAAAATGCTATAGAGCGCTCACAAAAATACTCAAGGAGTGAGTCTCGATTGCGTACATTACAGATCAGACACGACAAAATTTTTCGATCGGACACAGATCCAATCGGACACATTTCCGATTGGACACTTACTATTGCTATCGGACACAGTCTCAATTGGACACAGGCTCGATCGGACACAAACTCAATTGGACACAGTTTCGATCAGACACATATGGTTGCAAATTGGACATCGGCCCGATCAGACACAGGCCCGATTGGACACAGGCTCGATCGGGCACCGGCCCGATCGGACACAGACGCTATGCCAAAGTACATGCATGGACAGAAAGCACGCGCGCGCGCACACGCACACACACACACACACGGGGAATGCAAGGGGGGGGGTCTTCAGCCCGCTTCCCGCACCCACTCGCCGGTAGGCAGAGTGGACCTCGCTTTACAACTTACATAGTACATGCTACAGTGTCCAATCGAACCCGTGTCTGATCGGACCGGTGTCCGATCGGGCCTATGTCCAATCAGGTCGGTATCCAATTTGCAACCAATTTGTGTCCGATTAAGTTTCTGTTCGATCGAGCCTGTGTTCGATTGGGACTGTGTCCGATAGCAACAGTATGTGTCCAATCGGAACTGTATCCGATTGGATCTGTGTTCGATCGAGCCTGTGTCCGATTGGGACTGTGTCCGATCGGGTCTGTGTCCGATCGGAAAATTTTGTCGTTTCCGATCCGTAATGTGCGGAAACGGGACGATCCCAGGATAACAACATATCCTGGCATTCATATAAAAACAAACCAAACAGACCGATAAAAGTAATGGCTAATAAACTTCACCATTCTTGCACGCCAGAAAGGATAGTAGACGAACTTAATAAAAGAGGATATAAGATAACAGAGGCAGTTAATAAATTAAAATGGAAAACAAAATAACCTCTGAACATGTTCATGTTAGTATTTGGACAAGATGACATAAATTAGATATATGGAATTAACGACATACTTGGCTTTAGAGTTGAAATATAACCAATAAAAAAATCTAAGTTGGTCCCACAATGCCAAGCAGTTGGTTTTACGCAAAAATATTGCTCTAAAGAACCAAGGTCAAATGCGCTGATAAACACATTACTAAAGACTGTACAAAACCAGAAAACACAAAACCTAAATGTGTACACTATGGAGAAAATCATCCTGCGAACTATCGGGGCTGTATAGTAGCTAAAGAAATGCAAAGAATCAAGAATAAGCAGACAAAGAAATCAAAACTACTTCAACAACCGCTAAGAGAATATGCATAAACAAATAATAATAATAATAATAAATAAAAACAAATAATAATAGCCAAGAAAATTACCAAGATCAGAAAAAACTCAACCGGTAAAGACGTACAATCAAATGGTAATAGACACACCAAACACTAAAGAACAAAATAAGAATCAACCAAATAACACTGTTAAAAAAACACAACTACAATTAATTTTGGATAGGTTAGACAAACAAGATCAAAGCTTCTTGAACTTAGAAGAAAGACTATCTAAACTAGAATGTAGCATTAAGGGCTATAAGCTATCCCTAATCAGAAAAAATGAAGAAGAGTTAAGAATTATGACATGGAATGGAAATACTACAACACCGGCAAGAGCTACAAGCAGTTCTAGATATTGGAAAAAAGACGTATGCCTAATATCGGAGACACTTTACCAAACAATCATTTATTAAATTTAGAGGATATAAAACATATCACACTATACTGTTAATGCTGCTAAATGAGGAAGTGCTGCAATTATTAGAGAAAACATACTGCATTATGAAGAAGCAAAATATGAAACTGAAGAAATGCAAGCTATAACTTTAAAAGTACAGACTAAACATCGTCAAGTAGCTGTAACCTAACAGCAACCTACTGCCCATCAAAACACTCACTTAAAAAATATCATTATATTGATATACTAAGTAAACAAGGGAAAACATTCATAATGAGAGGCGGCTATGCAAAACATTTATATCGGAGATCAAGATTAACTACTAAAAAAAAGGAACTACTGGAAGCAGTTAAAGAACTTGCTGTAAAACTATGTCTACAGGTAAACCGACTTACTGGCCGACAGATCCAAACAGATTACCTGATTTAATTGACTTCTTTATAATCAAGAAAATATATCAACAAAATTCCTACAAATAGAAGAAGGAGGGGACATGAGTTCAGATCACTCGCCAGTTATGTTAGTACTTAGCGAAACTGTCAGAAAAAAAGAAAGTATTCCTATCTTAGTTAATAAATATACGGATTGGAATAATTTTAGAGTATACCTTGATGAAAATATTAATTTGATGACACCATTAAAAAATTAGCAACAGATAGAAAAAGAAGCTGATCTATTGATAAACAATATCCAACAAGCAGTATGGAAAAGCACACCTGAAATTAAAGAAGAATAATAGGAAATAATTATCCTAAAGAGAACAGAAATTTAATTAAAGAAAAAAAAACGAAGAAGAAAATGGCTGCAAACTAGAGCCCCGCAAGACAAAACTAAATTAAATAATACTAATCAACAATTGGGAAGGGAGATACAACAAATCAATAACGAATCAACTAAGGTTCACTTAAGGAATTTGATAGTTGGTTGTGATACAGATTATTCCCTCTAGAGAGTTACCAAAAGGCTGAAATGGCTAATAATGCAGATCCCACCAATAAAACAAGAAAATGGAAAATGGGCAAGAAATAATAAACAGAAAGCTGAAACATTTGCAGTACATCTAAAAAAAAATATTCCAATCAAACGAGACACAAGAATATGAGCCAGATTGGGAAGAGATAACTCAAGAAGAAGACATTATACTCACGTCGCCCAAAGAGATGAAAGCAGAAATAAAAAACGGTATAAACTCAAAAAAAAAACACCGGGGTTTGATCTCATCAATGGAGAAATACTAAAACAGTTATCAAAGAACGCGATAGTAAAATTAACGAACTTAATCAATGTTTTATTCCGGCTGAAATACGTACCGAGGTTGTGAAAAATGGCCAAAGTTATGGGTGATATCCATTTAGACACGTAACGATTGGACACCGCCCGATTGGATACGCATTATTGGACACCGCACGATTGGATACGCACAATGCCCGATTGGACACGGCACGATCGGACACTATACGATTAGATACATACATTGCATGATTAGATACCGCACGATTGGACACCGCACGATTGGAGACCGCACGACTGGACACGACACGACTGGACACGACTGGACATCGCACAATTGAACAAAGTTGTAAACCCATGTGGAACTTCATTTCGCATTGAAAAGTATATGCTTAGAGGCAGTATGTTCCGCCTGTAGGGGAAGCTCCACTACCATTAAAATTAGAGGTATAGGTTTGCCTTGAACCTCGCTTTGCATGGAAAATTGTAAACCCATGTGAAACCTCATTTCGCATTGAAAAGTATATACGTAGAGACAGTATGTTCCGCCCCCTACGGAAGGGCTTCATTATCATTAAAATTAGACACATCGATTTTCCTTGAACCTCACTTCGCATGGAAAGTTGTAAAATCTATGTTAAAATCTTATTTCCTAACGTAAAATGCGATATTCAATCGTGCGGTGTTCAATCGTACGGTGTCCAATCGTGCGATATCCAATCATGCGGTGTCCAATTGTGCAATGTACGTATCCAATCGTGTAGTGTCCGGTTGTGCCGTGTCCAATCGTGCAATGTGCGTGTCCAATCATTCAGTGTCCAATCGTGCGGTATCCAATTGAGCGCTGTCCAATAAAAAGTGTCCAATAATGCGTGTCCAAGCGATGTCGTTACGTGTCCAAATGAGATACACTCGAAGTTATTATGTTACCAAAACCTGGAAAACCACCTTATGAGGTCACATCCTATAGACCGCTGTTACCGGTAATACCGAAACTGTTTGAAAAATTATTACTTAAAAGAATGAAACCAATTATCGAAAAAAAAACTAATACCATTACATCAATTTGACTTCAGAAGTAGTCATTCAACAATAGAACAAGTATATAAGATTACAAATGTAATAGAAAAAGCCCTGGAGGAAAAAAATTTGCTTTGCAATATTTTTAGATGTGGCGCAAGCATTTGATAATGTCTGGCATGAAGGACTGAATCATAAGCTGGAAAAATTTTTCCCAAAACAATATTCTAAAATTTTACAATCCTATATAGCAGATTCAAGTATCTTAGAATTAAACAAGAAGAAGCATATTCGAGTCTTAAAGAAATCAAAGCAACAGTATCACAAGGCAATGTGCTGGGTCCGTGCTATACGAGTACACATGTGATATTCCTATACTCAAAAACAATACAATACAATAACCTTTGCCGACACTGCCATCCTGGCAATAGGAGATGACACTCAAGAAACTGCAGAGAAACTGCAAACAGCTGTTAATCAAATATTTGGATAAAAAAATGGTGTATTAAACTGAATGAGTCTAAGTTTGTGCATGTGGACTTAACAGAAGAATTCAGCATATACCACTAAATATAAATAAATAATAACCAGATACCATACTCGAATATTGCGAGTATCTAGGTATGACACTTGACGCAAAGCTAAGGTGAAAAGAGCATGTTAAAAAGAAAAGGGAAGAGTTCAATATAAAATATAGAAAAATATATTGGCTGATTGGAAGAAGCTCCATTCTGTCTATATTATAATAAGCTTCTAATATACAAGCAAATATTAAAACCTGTATGGACATATGGGGTCCAGTTGTGAAGATGTACCAGAAAAAGCAACATTAACATCATCCAGACATTTCAAAACAAAGTCCTTAAAAACAATGTCATGCACCGTGGTATGTTAGAAATAATGATCCTCCATCGCAATATGGAAGTGGAAACAGTAAACATTGAAATAAAGAAATTCGCTAGAAAGCATGAAAGAAGACTATAGCAGCACATCACCATGGAAGCAATTCGCCTCATGGATAATGCTGGGATAGTAAGAAGACTGAAAAAAGTCACACCATTTGAGCTAGTATAAGTAACAGCTAAAACAGCAAAAGCAATAGGCACGAAAATCAAGGAATGCTACAGAGCAGGTCTTTGGAAGAAAATGTCATTTAGTAAGTTAGGACAGAACTAAATTGCTTATTAGTCTATGGTTAGATTGCAATAGTCGAAGCATCCATGGATGCTTTAAACAAAAAAAAAAATAAAAAATTTTTATAAGCGAATCTATTTTTACCTTAGTACCTAGTGATACACTCGCACCTGCTCTTCGGTTTCCATTACTTACCGTACTCTCCATTGATCTTCCTGTAGATCTCAATGCTTTATTCATAGCTGCTTTTTTATCATTATCGATAATAAATTTCTCAAATCGAAGAGACACGCTACTAGTTCGTAATTTCTATGATAGATATGCCTAATTACATGATATGCTTAATTACACATCCTGGATAGAAAAAAGTTTAACAAAAGATTTGCATGTCACAACTTGATCTTTTTATTGCCTTCTTACATGCCGAGCATCGGTATTCGTCATATGCATTATCCATATCGATAATTACCGGTCAAAATCGTTAATATCAGCACAAAAATGATCAGTCACCTTTGTTTTCATTTTCACACATCAGCACTTTGTCCACCTTCAATGTCCACCTATCATATGAGATTTGGACGTCGCATACACGAAGTACAGTTCTCATGTCCACAGATGAGCATATCCCGGTTAAATAGAACATTTATGACTATCTCTGGTCTATGCAGCTATTACTTCTATAACTTTTATCACTTTCCTTTTTATTTAACTACTCAAAACTTATCACTTTTATGGAACAATGTTTGATACATCTTCATCGTATAGAAAAAGAAAGAGAGAGAGAGAGAAGTAGGAATACTAGGCCGGTTCTAACTCTGGTCCTCTGAGGGGGGTGCGGGTCGAGGAGAAGCCGCGCGGGGAACTTGTGTGCGCGGGGGGTATGACGTCACGCGGGCAGAGGACGCTTATCGTGGGAGCGAACATATTTCAAAGACGAGTGCCGATGTTTGGCTGCTATATTTATTGTAAACAAATAGCATCCATTACAGGTGCGATCTGATTGTTGAGAATTTTTTTTAGGAAGAGCCAAAGAGGCGCTTATCATAGGAGCGGGACATGTTTAAACCGGTGCATAAAGAGCGAGCGCCGATGTCCGGCTGCTTTATAAACATTATAAACAAATAGCGTATATTGCATGTGCGGTCTGAACGTTGAGATTTTTTTTCTAGGAAGAACCGTTTATCGGCGCAGGTATAAACAAAAGACGAGAAAAGGAAAGAAGGAGATGTAGAAATAATTAATACTTTTTTGATATTAATATAATTTTTCACATGCATGCAGCCATTAGCGCTGTCCCTTTCTAACGCACCGCCATACGAACGCCTCGCGCTATCCCTCTTTAACGCACTGCCTTACGAACGCCTCGCGCTATCCCTCTCTATCGCACTGCCTTACAAACGCCTCGCGCTATCCCTCGTCCACCGGTCGCGCCGCGGTTATATGCAAGGAAGGGAAGCAAAAAAAAAATAGATAAGCATTTTTAATATGTAAATGTTTATTAATAAGTATATGTGTATTTTTCATTTATTACAAGCATTGTAAAGTACATCATTTATAGCGCACGTTAATAA
>JBCEZX010000045.1:17982-30428 GCA_039654345.1 Cataglyphis cursor | reverse complement strand
AGACACCCTGTATATATATATATATATATATATATATATATATATATATATATATGTATACATATATTTATGATATCATTAATACATTTGAAAAAATACGCTTTCCGAAATGTATTTAAAATATTCAATTGGTAGACTAATCATATGGATGCGCCTAAACATTATTTAGAAAAAACTATTGTTAAAATATATTCTCTCTTTTATTCTCTCCTTATCCTCCTCCTTATCCCAGTATGCAAGTATTAAATTTCAGTATGTGACAACATCGTCAGCCGCCTTACGAGAATATTGAAGTTACATTTCATTGATGTAGACTTTAAATATATACAGATTTTAAATATATATATATAGACTTTATTTGAATGTTGTATAAATAATTTATCGTTTGATTATCCTTGCATTATAATTGATTGCGAATTAATAGTTGTTCATAATCGTTCAAAATAGTTCAAGAGTCGTTCAAAGTGGTTCGATAGTCGTTTAACCCTCTATGGGCCGAATTTTTGTTTTAAATATAAAAAAATTGATGGAACGGAAAATTAACAATTATAAACCTATATATGCAGATGAAAAAAAAATTTTCCAGTTTAAACAATTTTATTACAATAAATTCACTGTGTAACTTTCAGGTAACAACGGCTTATAATATTTGCACTTCTGTGTATAAAAACTTAAGCGTGAAATTCTACGAAGCAGTTTGCACTTGGCGTTAAACATAAATGTACATTGCATTTGGAACATTTTATTTTCGGAACTCCTTTACACCCGGGCTTTTTGCAGCGCCCTCTGTTGTCCGAAAAAATTGGCCAATGTGCTATTTTATCTTTTCGCACGTTTTGTACTGGAAGTACTGTATTTGGTCACCTTTTTCTTTTTTCTTGTAATTGTTTATCTACGTCAGTTGAAACAGGACGCCCTCTTTTCTTACGGATTCTTTTTGTGCTCCTGACATAAACAGGATGCAATGTCAGTTTTAAATTTCAATAAAGTATATTGACGCCCGGAGCTTACAGAATGCGATGAACATTCTCGCTTATATAACAGCCAAGCATTGACCACCGTTAAATCTGATAGATGAAACATTATGCAGTGGTACCACTTCCTTGATCGAATTTTTATTCGATACAACGCTATCAATGAATCAACCAAGTCTACTCCACTCATGTGTTGGTTGTATATTTTTACTATATTTGGACGTTGTACATCAATCATTCTTTTCATTTTTTTGTCCCACCTTTTCACTATGTCTATTGGTTCTCATCACATTTCGCAAAATGTGCTCATCAAATGAACGGCCTTATTGTCGTACCACTTCACCGCATTTATAGTGACCCTGTCAATAGAGAGTGCTTCATAACTTCCTCTGCCCTTAGTTTTCATGACTTTATCTGACGAAAACTCACAGTTTTTTAGTCAGTTTAACCGTACAGTTGCAACACTCTGAATTCCAAATTTTTCTAATTCAGTTACTAAAGGAACGGTTGAAAACCAATTGTCGAAACAAATTTTGTGAAACAATTGCTTGGGTACAATTTTTGATAAGCGTAATACTACATTGCCACTACTTCTAACATCAGGTAATTCGTGATCATGTATCACTTTGCCGGTGTAAGTTTCAAAATTGTAAATGAGTCTTGATGAATCACACAACAAAAAAGCTTTGTAGCTCCATTTTTTAGGTTTTATAGGCATATACTGTTTTAGCCTGTGTCTTCCTTTGAATGGTATTATTTGTTCGTCAACACATACGTGTTCAGACATCGGAATGCGATTAAAATTTTTAACCAATTTATCGAGAATGGATCTTATTTTTTGTAAATTATCCGTAATATCTGAATTGTTTGTATTAGCCTGTAAATTTCTACTAAAATGTATTTTGGATTTTATTTCTTTCTATCGCGTACGACTCATAGTATCGGCAACAGCAGACACTCTTGTCTCTGACTTCCAATACATTTCAGATCTTGGTAACCCGTAAATAAACATAAAAAAACAGCAACCAAAGAATTGTTCGGTTTCGTTCGCTGAAACAGCTATGGATTTTGCTGGATCACATTGCAATGCATACATATTGGTATAGTCAACTATATCACTTATAATTTCCGTGTCAAATAGTTTTCGAAAATAGGTCGCAGGAGAATGGGGTACTTCGGGGACATTAGGGCAATCTCCTTTCCAAGGGCGATGACAACTATTATTATTCGTCTGGGATACTGATTGCCAAACAATTCTTTGTGGTCCTGAATTTTCCTCATCCGACGAGGATTGCGTATTAAATTCTTCGTCACTGCCAATAATATTTATCCGTCGTCGGGGAAATACTATTAGATCTTCATCGGACTCAGAATCTAATAATGAATCTTCGGATCTATTACCGCTAATGCGTCTAATTCTAATTCCTCTTTTATTTTTATCTGATTTTGTATTTATATTTTGGGCATATGATGTATAAATCTGAAAACAGGAGAAAGCATAAGCTTTATCCTAAATATACCGAAATCTGCCATAATAGCCCACTGTTACCTCAGAGTTAGAACTGTATCATAAAAAAATAGTAACAAAATGATAATTGAAATGCAAACAAATAAGTTGTTATTGATATACAAACCCAGAGCTATTATATACACTATTTTTTGTTAGGTAAACACCGACAGAAGCACAAATAATATCAATTGGAACAAATGGTTTCGCTTGCTTCTACTGCAGACAGTTTGCACAGCATTTGTTTTGTTATTTCAGGTTGATGGTACTAGGAACCGTTATGAATATTGGTATTGGTTGTCTCGGAGACATTATAGAATTAAGATGTATACGCCATCTCATGAAAAAAACTAAAATTATTTGGTAAAATGTCGATAAATTAGCATGTGACCTGAAAGTTACACGGGCCTATAGAGGGTTAAAGTGATTCGATAGCTGTTCAATAGCCGTTCAATAGTTGTTCAATTGCCGTTTGATAGTCGTTCAAATGGTTCGATAGTTGTTGTTCAATAGCCATTCGATAGTTGTTCGATAGCCGTTCGATAACCGTTTATATCCGCTCGATAACTGTTTGATAGCCGTTCGATAGCCGTTCGATAGCTGTTCAATAGTCGTTCAAAGTTGTTCATCCAATAGCCGTTCAATAGTCGTTTAACATTATAATAATATATTATTTAAAAGGCTAATTGTAAAGAGTTGTCTGCAAATACATGCGATTTTTGTCTTTTTATCAAATACAAAAAGTAAGCGTTTTTTGTAAAGTGATACATCTCCTACTCTAAAATGTTTGATCGAGACGTCGAGACCGTGTCTACCCCGTTGTATCCGCCATAAAATATTTGATAGTCTTCAACAGCTTTTGAAGTAAAGTGAAGTTAAATCATAAATAATGACGCAACAAATGCTGAATATGTTACACTGAATGATACAAAGTTATAACAAAATATTAGATGTTGTAAGGACGGACATTTTTCCGACAAGTACATTGCAGTATTTTGCAGTATGCATTTTGTGAAAAATTGCAATATGTATTATAATTTACGTTTATGATGAGAACAATGACACGCACTCCATATCGGCGTATAGGAAGCCGCTCTTTCCAATTAAAGTTATTGAATGTGAGCCACTCTTACACCCGCATGTACAAAACGTCTGCGTAACGTGCTCTTCAATTCCTCGAGTCGTGCAATTCGGGCAATCAGTGATTGTCGAATCCCGATCGATAATCATGGACATTTGATGTTTTTTCCATCATGTGCATCATATTTCAACTAAATCTCACACGTGGGGAGTGATGCCTGGTGCAAAAGTTTTAATTACTTGTATGTTAGCACGATTTAACCTTGATGATTGTTCTTATGTTTCACGATTTTGACACAATCGTGCAAGATCTGAGGTGATATCATAGCGAAGCACCGTGCGCTTGAAAGATGCATATTAGGCTAAATATATATATCTGGGGGTGATATCATTGCGAATAGCAGCCGTACATCGGCGCTTAATGAATTGAAAAAATATTGCATCAATAATCTCCTCCATACCACAATTTGCAATACTATAGAATTACACGTAATGTTTCAAATAATTTAGTACTCTCGTGTACGTCAAGGGATATCAGAAAGGAAAATGATTGGTGGATTTGCTTGAGAATTATGCGTGAGAAAACCTAATTATCAAGATTTTGGATGCTGATTTTGGAGATATTGAATCTTTAAATAATCTAGATGTTACTAATACTATACGATGTGGAAAACATGTTAAGAATAACGCATTATAGAATATATTAAAAATATTTAACTGATGGTCGCAATGTCAAAAAGAATTGCACTATTTTTAAAAATAAAAATATGTTTTTAGCATTTATATGTTTTATCTCTTATTCTTCCCACACCATTCCTCACGAGTCGTTTCTAAGATTTCTTTTCAATTGGTTGTCTCCCTACTAAATTTCGAAGTATTAAACTCTTCCTCATACTTGGCTGTCTCTCCCTTCTCCTAAATTTCAAAGCATCAATTTCCCCACCACATCATATTTTTAAAAAATAAGCGTCACGTATACTCAGTTAATTTTTATACAATCGCGCTAACCGCTCTACTTTTCATAATCGCTCTAATTCTCATAACGGAGAGACAAAAATGTATTCCGCTGAAGGAAGCAGCAATAGTGGTAAACGCTTCGCTGAAGGAAACAGTAATAGTTTAAACGCATGAATTATTATGTTCCTCGAGATTAAATTAAACCAGAAACCGCTTGATTCGTAAGTACCACAAAACGTTTCATATATTTTTTATATGTTTCTTCCATACTTTTCCATATTTAATTGTATTTTTTTTTTCAAATGTGATAAACCTCGTTGTATATCACGAATTTTAGTATGCAAATTTGCATTGACGCGTACGGCGTATAAATACTTGGATATTGGAATCAGCGTGGGACCTGCGTCTTATGTGAAATTACATCTTGGTATGATATCCAAGAAAATCACATAATACTACTTCATGAAACGTGGGAAACGTTCATCAAAAGACGGGTCGTATATATTTTTGTCGTATATAATATTGATTCCTCCAGTCAAATACACATTCATCGCTAAGAATTGAATATCTAATAATGGAACATGTTAAAATACATGATGCATGTGTTGTAAAACTTACAGTAGACGATTCTTGCTTGTACATGAAACTAGCAACTATATTATTTTTATTCGAACTCGAACATTGCGTTAATCACGAATATTTAAAGCTTTATGAGAATACAGAAGATGTAAGATGCGAGCTTTGATCAATTTGTGCGGTGTTTGCAAAGTAATATGCCTAGTGCCATGAGAGAAGATGCAGTCAAAATTTTGCACGACGTTTGTGATAAAACATCTATTATAGATTGCGAATTAGTAGCTTATGCTGTGGATGAACTTTTGTATAAAACCTTGAAACGAGGTGATGTATGGAAACATAAATAAAAAATATGTAAAAATTAAAAAAAGATAATTATCTATTTCTTTTGCTTCCCTTCCTTGCATATAAGATAGATATGTGATAAGATAGATCGTGGCGTGATCCTCCTCTTCTCCGCGGACTGCTTAAATGTTATTGATACTTGAAAATGATATATTTGACAGCGAATCACTTATTGATTGTGAATTATTAGCATGCGCTGTAAATGACATTCTTTGTGATGCTTCCAATAAATAAGTTATTTTATTATTTATCTACCTAATTTTAATTATTTCTTCCATCCTTTATAACATATGCAAAGTCGACAAAACTTAAATCTTTTCCTCAACACGTTCTGCTAGAAATGTAGAAAAATGCTGATGTAGATGAGACGTGATACTCTAATTAGAAGGAGACAAAAATATAGAATTAAAATATATAATCGAGAAGAGTGTATGCAACATCTTCAGTTAACCTTCTTATGACATTCTTATCAAATCGTGCACGTTTATTTATAACGATTTTTTGCGCTATAGGTGACCATGAAGTTATTGTGATTGATGATATTTTGGAATAAGAAGAAGTTTCTGACGGATCGGGTGATGCTGATACTCCAAGATTTGATGTTGAATTTCGTTCTTTAGTTTGGGAACGTGAAAAAAAAAGCTCAAAAGATTGATACGAAGAAGACTCCTGAGACTTCATTTGTACATTTTGTACGAAATAGAGAACTTGGCATTCGCAAAAATCAAACATTAACACTAAAGTGGTTTTTACGATGTGTGAAATGGAATCTAGAGAGAATTGAGATATGTAGCGGGAAACGTTGTTTGACGAATACACATAACCTAGCAAAATGTTTTCTAAAATAAGCGTGGATATGATCATGATTGATAGCTGCGGCAGTCTCCGAAGAGTCTTGGGGCTCGATTCAGAGTTTAGCAGCGACGATGAAGAAGAGCCTCAAAAACCAAAATTATTAAAATCTGTTTGTATGTATCTTTGAAAAAATTTATTATTAATATATTATTATTATTATGATTATTACTCATTTATATAACATTTATTCTTTTTCTGTTTTAGTTGACGGCACCTTATAACTATATATCTTATTATTATTATATTTTTATAATTTATATTTTCTATTTTTTTATTACATACATTTTACACACATTTTATATTATACACATATTTTATTTTAAATAAATACTTTTATTATTATATACATAAAAAATTGTTAATTATTTCTGTGCTTCCTTTTCTTTTAACTTATCCTATAACCGTGTGCTATCTCTCTCTCTTTCGCACGCCAATGTGGACGCTATCCTTTTCCTACACGCTATACCTTACGCTATCCCTTTTCCACGTCCATGCAACGCCTCACACTATCTCCCTCATATCCACCGTCGTACGAACGTCGTATCTCGCGTGCATGCCTCGCGCTATCCCTCTCCAACACATTGAGAATCTCATTAGCGCTATCCTTCTCTCACGTGCATGTAATCCCACGTGCGCGCTATCCCTCTCTTCCCCGCGGACCCCGCACCAACCGATCGCGCCATACCGTGTCATACCCCCGTGACGACATACCCCCCCTCCCGGTGACGTCATACACCCGCGCCATGCCCCCTTCCCCTCGTGACGTCATAACCCCCGCGCCATACTCCTCCCCCCCGTCCGTGTGACGTCATAACCCCCGCGCCATACCCTCCCCCCCGCTCTTGTTACGTCATACCAACCCGTGCCATACCCCCCCCCTCCCTCATGTTGTCATATTCCTCGCTCCATACCCCCCCCCCCGTCGTGACGTTATAGCGCCCCGAGCGATTCCCCCCCCCCCCTTAGAGGACCTGAGTTAGAACTGGCCTAGCTATACTACTCAAGCATGCCCGAAATTTATTATCGAGGAACTTGGCTGTTGATACAGGATTTCTAGCAACAAGTACGCTAATGCAAAGGAAGTATCATGCCATCCATTTACCTCATGAATATATTCACGTAAATCTTCCCATAACCTCTCGCTCGGACTTAATGTTAAAAACCATGTCGCAAGTCCATAAATGTTGCGTCACACAGTTTAATTCGCTTCTCAGTTTACGCCAATATTGCTCTGTATTTCGAAGTGTGGCAAATATTGTATTCAAATTAGATTCCAATAATTCTTTCCTTACTGCTTCTAAATATTCTGCAGCCGTATAACGAACTCGTGGATTAATTATGTTCATTTTATGATAAATTCCACGACTTAATTGACGAATATTTGCATCGTTCAATAAATAAAATAAATATTGTTGATTTAATCTACACTGTGGATGTTTAGATGTCAAACGACATTTAATAAATTCATGATCAAAAAGTTTGATTTGCCTAAACTCATGTCGTTCATTAATCCCAAAAGGATATAAATTTGGAAAACACATTAAATCTAAATATTGTTCACGATTATCCAAAGACAAGTCGCGAATTTTTAACATTTGATATAAAGTTTTATTTATTTTCTTTTCATATTGTAACGAACTACTTTTCCCGACGCCACGGATCGGCTCACCGGTTCCAGGATTCGGGAGAAGGAAGAGACTCGGGCTCGCAAATTACACACTCGATTTGGCCAACAAATAACAATGATTTATTTAATAGATGATACAACAGAATCGGCCAATAGACAGAAATGGTAAATTAACAGAACTCGCGAATACAATTGGAGAAGACGGGGTCGGCCCACGATAGAATTGGGTAGTGCAAACGAAAGAAACAAAATCGGCTATTACTAACGGAGTCGGATAAATGGAGTCGGTTACTACTAACGGAATCGGATAAACGGAATCGCAACAATAGCGCCGGGGTTGTCTAATCAGGTCCGGATATGTAATGCGATAAAGCAAAATCGTGCCAGGGCGTGACGCCTGGTGCCGAGGATTCGCACTTCTCAGCGACCTATCCTGAAAAGGACTAAAGGCCAGCCGGCGTGCTTTGCGACTTATCCTAGAAGGACCCTAGAAGGACCCTAGAAGGACCAGGCGTTGGAGAGATGCTGTTCCTGGCGTCACGAGCGGGCATGAGACAGTTTTACTAATTAGGCGCGGTATATACAAAAGACGCGGACCCGATATGTACAATGGATAGAACCTAAAGGCTCTCGGTCGCGGATCACCAAGAGATTGTCACACGTTCGAAGTCGACGGTATCGCGAGGAGGCGACGAAGAGAGCACTCTTCGTCACGGACAGAGCCGGTCATCGAGAGCACTCGTCCCCCGGAGCGGAGATGGTTGGTGTAAGGGAGAGCACTCCCTCGCACCGACAGAACTGGACGCCGAGAGCACTCGGCCGGAGACGAGAGCACTCGTCTCCTAGACCAGGTTAGAACGAGCGGTATGAGGATCGCTTGGCTGGAGACTCAGAGAGCGCTCTGAGGCTTCGAGCGTCCCGAGGATCGGAACTAGGAATGGTACCGCGAGCTATGCCGAGCCGGCTTATATACCCGGCCGGCTTCCCTTACTTAGGCTCGCACCGCCCTAGTGGGGGATTGCATCGCTCAGCGGCGGCTCACACGGTGGGCTCGTCGTCCCGCAGCGGCGCAGATATGAAAAATTTATGGGGCGCCAAGTGCCGGCCTCTTCTGCAGATGGGTGGACGGTCCGCGAGGCTTTAGTAACGCAGATCGTTACAATATAAAGGATATATAGTATATTGTTCGTAAAAGTCATAATATTCAATATCAATAATTTGAGTTAACATTGTTTTCTGTTGACTCTCTAATGTAACTTCTATATCATTTTTAATCATTTCTGTCGGATCATTTAATAATTTAGGCACATCATTCAATGTCGCTTCTATATTATTTTCTGTCTCTTCCATTTGGAATTCTGAATTTTTTAATTTTATCAGATATTATTACGTTTTAACTACGTTAAAGCGTTAAATACTTTTTTAATATTGACTATCCCTTTCCAAATAATTTTTTATTTTGTCGGGATACCTCTAATTAAAATATATAATACGTGATTATCATTTATTGGGTCGTAGAATATAATTTATTCAATGTCTCCTGTAATGGAAGTAGTAAATGAAATGTTCTACCTTTAACTTTCTGTACCATTTGTCTTTGAGGTAATCTTTTATTAATAACAGTTCCCATTTTGATAACAGTTTAAATGCTTTAGCTCTCTGTATAAGAATTTTTTCAAATGTGTTAATGATATTACTTCAGGTACATCATCTGTGAAAAGATTATTCAAAATGCAATATACAGGCATAAAACCTTTACGAAATTTTCCTACACAATAATTACATATATGTTTCGTGTTAATTTTTTTTTGTATATGTGCCATTAAATCTCACCAAATTTGAATGTTTACTTGTGCTTGAACACTATTGATTTTAGAAACATTTCTTTTATAACACAATCTCTCACATGATGCGCAAATATGTCGTGGTATGTTTGTTGAACGTTTGATCAAAGTTTCAAATGCTTTACCATATCTAGAAATAATATCATCATCGCTCAGAAATGTGTTTGTTTGTTGATGTTTATACATATCTGCTTTTTCTTGTGCAGAAGTAACAATTTCATTCAATATATTTAAATCAGCCTGAATAACTGAAAGAAACATTCCTTTGCAAAGTGTTAAATCAATATCACAGCTATGCGTATGGCCCAATTTCTAATTTGAAGTTTTCATAGTACATTCATGAAGACATTGTATCAATTCTGGTACATTCCTTAAAGTATTATACATGTATTTATAGTTTCGAGGAATTCTTGGTGTTCGAATCCAACGCACGCAAATGCAGCTGACTACGCGAGTTAAAATTAGGCGCGGCTCAAGCGCACCTTAAATTTGGCGCGTTCGCTGCCGGCCGGAACTGAGCGCCTATTAGATCGCGCTATGTCAATCTCGCACAGCAAATCACGAGAGGCCCCGCAGCATCGATATGCTATCGAAGCGGGCCTCGCAGCGGTCACCCGAGAGAGATAAAATTACAATATTTTTATCTTCAATTTTGCCAAAATCATGTCCTAAGGGCAAAAGCGACCACTCGGCAAAACATATCGAATGTTTTCGAGAACTTTTCGATTCACGGCAGTATATAAGCCCTCTCGGGGGACCGCCGCTCGCACTCGATCGTGATTTATCCGTGAAAGTGTGTGAATTTTGTAAAGAGACGCTCGCACTGTAAAGTAAAAGTCGCTCGCTTTTCTTTACTTAACCATCGCTTGTGGTTCGCGAATTCTCGCGTTTCTGAGAATAATCGCAGCTCGCGATTATTCCCCAAAATTCTTATCCGTCGCTCGTGGTATTTACCGTCGCTCGCGATACTTAGCCGTCGCTCGTGGAGTTTACCGTCGCTCGCGGTACTTAGCCGTCGCTCGCGGTGTTATCCGTCGCTCGCGGAACTGTATTTCACTATTATTAATCAGACTGGTATAACACCTGTAATTATTTATTGCTCAAATACAGACGTTTTTTGCACCACGCAATTCTGAATATTTTTTGCACTCTCACGAACTCGTCACTTTCACACGTTCACTCGCGCACACTTGATAACGAACAATTAAAAATGGATATTTATTTATTTTACATGAAGTATCGCACAACCACGATTTTTTTGCTTGTTCTTCCATTAACGATAATACATTTATTACTTGTCCTTCCCTATTCAATTCACATTAAAGAATCCGATAATGTTACATTATTTTATGCAGACTCAATAAAATAATTTTCCGATGAGGCTGTATGTCTAGATATGCCACATAACGCATGTAATTTTTCTTCAATTATAAAACATTCAGCGACAAGAGTCAAACTCACTTCCGATTTCTTTTTATTCAAAGCTAACATTTTGTATATATTACGAATATGTTTGTTTCTAATATACATATGGTACACCAACGTACGTTTTTTTCGGCTTCTAATTGTTTCTCAATATGGCCTTTAATTTTAAACTTCTTTATAATATTTTTTATAAATATTTCTGCAGAATGACAAAGTTTTGTAGAATTTCTCGACCAGAATTGTTTATATTTTTTAATAATTTTTTAGCAGTATCACAATTTGTTATTGCAGGTACAAACTTTTTACTTTTCTGATAATATTATTTGTTATAAAGCCATTTACAATCAGGATCCAATCTTTTTTGTCTATCACGTTCGCATTGAAAATTTGTCGAATAACGCATATGTTTTTTTACATTATTTTATTCTCTAAATCCTGTTTATATCGATATCGATCTTTAACACGTTCATCTTCCAAGTTTTGCTGATATCGATCGCGTTTTTTTAACGCGATTATTTTCAAAGTTTTGTCTATATCGATTACGCTGTTTAGCACGATTTTCTTTTAAATGTTGTCTATATCGATCGTGCTGTTTAGCGCGTCTATCTTCTAAATTCTGTGCATGTCGATCGCGTTGTTTAGCACGATTATTCTCTAAATCTTGCTCATATGAATTTTGTTTTTCCGTCTGATTATTTTCTAAATTTTGTATATAGAGCGTTCATTAATGTATTGATTTTCAAAATCATGTTGATATTTATTTTTATTAATATTTTTTAACTGAACGCTTTCTTCACATCGAAAATATTTCTTAGCACATTTTTGTTCAACCTTTTTGTTTGTATAAGTTTGTTCGTCAATTCTAATATTTGTTTCATTATTATTAAACAAATCATTGCTGTTAATTTTGCAGTCAATATTGCTTTTAATATAGAACTTATTTTGAAAACATTTATTAGTTTCTTCATAAATATCATTCTTTGTTTTCATACATTTCTTTGGAACATTTTTTTGTTATTAATTGTAATTGATTATTACTTAATTCTTTCTTAGATTGATAAATATGACGCTCCTTTTCTAAATGATTTAATCTTTGTTGTTTTGTCTCATCTTGACGTATAATATACTCTAAAAAAATTACCTTTTTAAAAAAAAGGCGCCAAGTACACGCGCTGTGTGAAAAATATTATATTAAAATAAAAACATTTTAAATAAAAATATTTTTGTATAAAATAATTATTTAAATTTCCTACAAA
>JBCEZX010000043.1:4931171-4945676 GCA_039654345.1 Cataglyphis cursor | reverse complement strand
ATAGAAATATAGTTTTACTTCCAATATTATATATTATGAAAGAATCCATTTTATACCAGAATCAGAGATCGTATAACGAATCTGTTTCGTATCATTCATAGAGTGTACACGGCATATAAATTCACGAACTACAGAACTTTTACAAAGTTGTAGCCTGTAATTTACACCCGTTTCCTCTAACAGATCCGTACGTTTAGGGCTATTTAGACTAGTCGCAGTGGTTTCATTTCGGAACACCGATTCGTTCCATCTCGTGTAAACTGTCACATCGCAAAATTGAGATATCCGAGTTCGAATCATTCTTACCAAGCTTCTCGCGTATCGATCCATACCGAGTATACCTTTCTCTCTTCTCATCTGCCAATAATACGCCAGAATATTATCTATAGCTAGAAGAGCAATTCTTTCATCACTAAGAAGATCGTTTTCAAGCGCGTGTAGAGATAGATGTAACTGATCGTTGTTGCAACAATCGATCACTGTCAAGTTTTCCAGAGACTTATTCACAATTAGATCTCGACCGGTGGCTGTACACCAGCGGTCTGGTACGCTGCGCGTATTATGACGGTCATGAGTGCAGGAAACTTTGTTATTTGGATCTGACCAAGCGTATCGATCAATATCGCACAGGAATCACATCCATCAATCTTGATTCCTTTATACCACACGGGCAATATGCACTTTGCTATAAATTGACACAATAGCAGGGTCTTTCCGGTAGACGAGGCTCCGACGATTTCTACGACGCTTCGGTCGCCGATGTCATCGGAGAATATAGTCCGATCAAGGTTAACCGTACGCCGTTTCTCCCTGAACCTCGATAATAACTCTAATCCACCTTCGGAATGGAACTGCATCGTATTAACGATTAACACATTTATTCGTTTCTTCTATATCAAATATTATCATTAATGTTCGATATAATTTAATTTTCGTTAATCGCCATACAATATACAATTGGTCGCGTTTAGCAGTTTAGCAGAGAAAACTGCTCAGTATCGAGTACCGAATACGAGCCAATCGAAAAAGGTGACCGAGTCATACTTAAAGAATCAACAAATCAACGTCGAGTGTCGACAAGATGACAACAGGAGATCGATCACGTAACTTTCGCTAAGGCGGAAACGTAAAAAGTAAAAATTTTTCCATCGAAATTGATGGAAAAATGTTTCACTTTTCACATTTCACCCTACAGAAAAAGGCCCACGATCGATGCCCTGGAGGTTTATTACGGTTTTCGAAACGAAGTGAAAAATACAAAAGTGAGAAAATTCACTAAAATATTTATAATTTTATTCGTTGAAATCTAGTAAATCGGTTCACTTTTGTAAGTTTCACCTCATTTTTAAGAATCGTGATAGCTCCTCCGAAAGCTTTCTCCGCCGCATAAATGTAATACTACTATATCGCTAGTTACGTATCTTTTTAAAAAGCGTCGTTAGCTAAAATATTACGGTGCAGACGTATATCAACCTCTCGCTTTGACAATTCGCGTACTCGACGCAAAAATCGCGCATGCGCGATTTTTATCGAATAGTATTACATATATAGCCTCTATGTATACCAGCGCATGCGCATTGCGTCAAGTACGCGAATTGTGAAAGCGAGAGATTGCGTATACATGCATGCACCGTAATGTTTTCGCCCGCGTTGAGCTTTGACTTCAGCAATATAGTAGTACTACATATATGATAAAAGCAAAGATTTTTTTTCTTGATTAGCTGATCAAACGTTACTTTATTCCGCGGTTAAAATTACTGAACGCACCCAATCGGATTTACTAACATCCATAGTTCAAAAATTTCCCAATCACAATTCTTTCATTCTTTAGAGAAATAGCTGTGATTGGCTAGAACATTACAGAGCAACCAACATAAAAATTTCTAACGGTATAAATTCTCGCATACAATTCAAATTTTAAATTTTTATTTTTAGTTGTGTAAATTAATCAAAGATTTTTTAATTAACCGGAGTTTGATCGAAATAATCTTTTATTGTGTCTTAAAAAATTATGCAATTATACAATATGATATTAGAGATATAGACTACGGTTGAGAAGACGCTAGAGATGCTTCGAAGCATTGCATTAACCAATTGGAATAAAGAAATCTTTACTTTCTTTGCTCTGATTGGTCAATCAAACGCTTCGAAGCATTTCTAACGTCTTTCCGACCGCAGCCTAATAATAACATTGGATGCCATATTGCTTTTCAGCATTTCGTGGCTGCGTTCCGTAATTCACTGCCAGTACTGAAAATCTCTAGTGTACGTGACGTAAACTGTAGATTTTCAGTACTAACAGTGAATTACGGAACGCAGTCCGCGTATCGTTCCTATGCCTATATATAAGGATGAGAGAGCGCGTCATTGTACTTTATACATAGACCGTTCGGAACACGAGTGCGCATCTCCTACGGAAATTTTGTATACCCTTATCTCGCCGTTTTTCTTATATCATCATCATGGACGAATCCGATCGCGAAGAGACGGGACACGGGTAATTACAATATTCGGCGCAGTGCAAACAATTGTAATTTTTATGTATACGATTTGTGCAGCGACTGTAATACGCGTGACGATAGTGGCGTTGAGACGAAAGTGGGGGAGAGAGAGAAATAGAATAGAAATTGCTTCGAGAACGGTGTTACGTGTTTTTTTGTGAGCCTCGTCCGTGTTGTGCTCACGCCATGACGTTGCTGTGAAATCGTATCCCAATAATATCAATCCCGATGTTGGTCATAGGATTGTGCCAATGTAACTTTCATGCTTTTAACGAGGAGGAGAGAATCCGGGGCGGCGGCAATTCGTGGATACCGAAGAAAGCTTCAAACGCGTTTGAAGCTTTCGAGGTCGTATTCATGGAACTATGAACCTGGACTCGTTGTCTTTTACTTTGTCACAAATCAGTTATTTGGTTGCGAATTTGAGTAAGAAAAATTACGAGGATAGCTGTCAAGAGATATCGGTCGTAAGTATTATACATTTATTATTTTTATGTTATTCGTGAGAAAAAAATCTGCCGTTCTCTCTCTACCTAAATAATCGTTTCTACGAATCCATTTCTTCTTCCCCCTTCCCTCCCCTCCCCTCCCTTCCCCTTCCCTTCTCTTCTTTGCCTTTCCCATTCCTCTTTCCTCGCGCCTCAGCCGTCTCCGCGTACTTCCGTTCCCCACCCCTTTCCGTTCTTTGTCGACCTTTACCTTTTGTGAGACGCAAACGTGATACACATGTTCATTTAGCTTATCCTCTACGTTTCCTCGCAGTTTTACCGATATACAACACATATTGGTACGTAATAACTTATGCTCGTCGATTCGGACGCGTTTTCACGCAGCGTCTCGCAGGTATTTTGAGACCAATTTTGTCCTAACTCGGCCAATACTTATACATCTATTTACTTTCTTTGCAAACATATCGTTTTCAAATGCTAGATATTGGTTTTTTCTTATACTTGTTGATGATGTGATATGTTTACTTCTGTTTTCTATCTTAACCTTGTCATAAACAAGCTCCTTCTATTCTCTCGTCTAAGATAACGACATGTTCATCCGATTCTTTCAAGATTCTCCGAAATTATTAATTTTGATACAAAAGTATATGTTATTTATAACGCATTGGGTGTGTGAAATTTTCATTATAACAAAAGTACATATATTGAAACAGTGTTGCTATATTATTGTAAAAGTTGTTAAGAGTCAAAAATCTTTAAATAATTTAATTCTTACCCTTTCATAGTTGGTGCAGTGGCATGGTCTGGAAGCAGATCGACATTTCTTGCGCTGTCTGATTTCGTGCGTTGACTTTTCCAAGGGTGAGCTGTTGGAGTTGAGCGCAAAAGATTATTTTCAAGCAAAGTTGCTGAAACAAGAGTGCAACAGTTTACTGAGCAAACCTTCTTTTATATCTAATCTGTGCTTTGCTATAGATAATCCTTTACATCATCAAAAGGTATTTACGCACAATATTGTTATATTTCTGTTATTGAGAATAGGTTTTACGAGGCAGAGTGTACATATTTATCCTGTTGTATATTTCTTTTCAGTCATTGAATCCCTCTCCAAAGTTTTTTGTCAATTTAAAGAAAACTCTCGGCTTAACCTTGGTGCAGGAAGTTGCATTTGCGATTGCGTTACAACATTCGGAAAACACAGAAATCCGTTTGTTAGCTTTAGAGCATACTCAGAAGCAGTTGCCTGAATTAATAAAAAATTATATAAACTCCGAGACGAGCAACAAACATCACGAGGGTGGTCTACACGATTCTTTGCCTCAAGTCCTTCAATTGATACTCGGTCAGGTTTTTCATACCAGCAATCCTTATAATTTACCCGTCGACGCGAAAGAAAAATTTCTTCAAAATCTTCGGCGCGATTTTCCCCGTGAATTGGTACCAGTGGTGCTAGCACCATTCTTGTATCCAGGAGACGGGGAAACACCACAGTTCAAGATCGAATTCAACATGGCTGTCAATCAAATGGTAAATCAATATTTGTTTATCATCGATAATTTACATTATTTTATTTATCGTCGTATATTTACATAATAATATTTATTTAATAATTTTTATTATTTTATTCATCGTTGTATATTTATTTGTCATTGATAAATTTATATTTACATTGCAAAATATTTATATCTTTTTTATTTCAGGATAACAATACTCTAGTGGAGTTGATTATGGAATTAGGATATAGCTTTACCAGTAGTGTGGACGAATGCCGATCGGCATTGGCGGGTTTAGGCGCGAGGGAAATATCGCCGACATGCGTTGCTCGTGTGTTGGCGCATATGGCACGTAGTTGTAGCAACCTCGACGATGCTGGTGGTTTGCAATCGTTTTGGGGTAATTCGGCCTCGCAGGAGTCGAATAAGGAAAAACCTTCAGACAGTACCATGCCCACGACATGGAACGTCGAAGTATTTATTCAAACTTTAAAAGAAATGGTAAATTTTATGTGTTGTATATGTTTGTTATATAGTTTTATAGCGTTTCATTTGGTTGTGAAATCGTTTCTCGGAGCCCGATGACTGCAATCTTATAAGCTGTGCACAAACTTGTTTATTTTTCGGGAATTATTCTCCGATATTTCGCCAAGAGATGAAACAAAAATGACAGCTAATTTGACCTTTAGTCTCAAATAAGACAAATTCGCTAGTTTAAGAAATTGAGGGAAAAGCGAGTGATTCGTGATCTTGACCGCGGAAAAGAAATTGATCTTATAATCGAGGAATGTCATCTATATTACACATATGCATGCTTTTATGTGTACTTTTTATTAAAATATAATAAATTTACTTTTAAATATATATATATATATATTTTTTTTCTACATTTATAGTTTAAATCGTATAAAAAATGTGTGCATTTATAAATTTCATGTTTATATTTCAGCAATCTACATTAGCTTGGAACGATGTCATAGTAAAGTTAGACTATCCAGAATTTATTATCAAGGATAGACAAGGTTTAAGCTTATTGATTACGGGTCTCAAATTAGGTCTCCAACATCAGGGATATCCGCCTGACATGTTTCCCGTCGAGCTATTCTATCGATGCTGGGATAATGTAGAGGGTCAATTTTCTTTGATTCAACAGATTCTCAAGTGTCCAGATATATTTTGTTTCACCGATTATGCGCATCATTCGGTAACTGTCGATGTATTGAAGGCAGCTCCTGAGAGCGATAGCAAAGAAGGACAAAATTGGCGATCACTGAATTTAGTCGAATCGCTTATACGTATGGCCGAGAGAGGCTTATATAATTCTGTACAGGAAATATTTAAGTGGCCGGTGCAACACTGCCCGGACGTGCTCGTCTTGGCGTTATTACAAATAAATTCTCCGTTCACGTTACTGAGACAAGAACTCTTTACCACATTATTGCCGATCTTCCTCGGCAATCATCCAAATTCTGCTGTGATACTGCATCACGCATGGCATACCAATAGTACTAAGATAAAGACAATTATAATGCATGCCATGGCAGATTGGTATACACGCGGTGATCATGATCAAACAAGATTGTCTCGAATTTTGGATGTTGCGCAAGATTTAAAGGCTCTTTCTGCCTTACTCAATTCACAATCTTTTCCATTCGTCATTGACCTCGCCTGTTTGGCGTCTCGACGAGAGTATTTGAAACTAGAAAAATGGCTGACAGATAAAATCAGAGATCACGGAGAAGTTTTCGTTGCCGCGTGCGTCAAGTTCCTGCAACGACGATGTCCTCAAGTCATGGGTCCTGGTATAAAGGAAGATCCTACAGTTCCCAAAGCGAGTCAGTTACCGCAGGAAACGCTTACTACAATATTAGCTTGTTTACAAGTTTGCGCTGGGTATATTTTCTTTTGTATAATTGGAAATTTTTCTATAATTCGTCACTGTCTAATTTTCTCATGTGCATAGAAATCACATCTGATTTTTCCACACTATAGGAGTGTCTCTCAAGAACTTTCGGACTTAATAATGGCGATGGTGCAGAATTGCAGTCTAATGTTGAGTAAGAGCACTATGAACAGACCACCACTGCCGGGAGTTTTGAGACATCGAGGATTAGAACCGTTTAATCCAGCAACTTTGGGAAACCAGGTAATTTGAATCTGATTTTTTTCTCTAACTATTATTCTGTTCATGTTCTTCAGATTTTCCTTCAAAAGTTTTTTTTTTTTTTTTTTTTTTTTTTTTTTTTTTTTTTTTTTTTTATTATTTGTGCTATTTAAGATCATGCGTATATGACTGTATACATTGATGTTATTGTCCACAGTTATTTTCCTCTAAACAAGTGGATCCCCTTGGAAATCTTAGTTCGAGTCTCGCTACTATGGGCCTTGGCACGGGTCTCGGACCTCCGAGTAGTTCCGCGTTTAATTTGCCCGGCGCTCTAGGACCTCTAGTTTCCGCACCCGGCTCTCCTTCGCGACTCATGGGACCTTCTCCGAGTCCGTTTCCCATACTGCCCTTATCCTCGCAACTACACTCGGGTCCGGTTGGTACTCAGGGACCATCCGTACTTCCTAGTGGTACGATAGGTGGATTGGGACGTCTCGGACCGCCGACCAGCATCGAGAAAGCGAGAATTCCGGAAACGTCGAATCTATTCCCGGACATGGGTCAAAATGTTTCTAAAGAAGTCGAGGACGAGGCAAACAGCTATTTTCAACGTATTTACAATCATCCGCCACATCCGACTTTATCGATCGACGAGGTGCTCGATATGTTAAAAAAATTTCAAGATTCCGGTATTCGACGGGAGAGAGAAGTGTTTAATTGTATGTTGCGAAATTTATTCGAGGAATATAGATTTTTCCCACAATATCCGGAGAAAGAACTGCAGATAACGGCGCAATTGTTTGGCGGAATTATCGAGAGAGGTCTCGTCAATAGTTACATGACTCTAGGATTGGCGCTAAGATTTGTCCTCGATGCACTCAAGAAACCGGAGGCTAGCAAAATGTACTATTTCGGCATAACGGCCCTGGATCGATTCAAGAATCGTTTGAAAGATTATCAAACATATTGCGAACATGTTAGACAGATTCAGCATTTCAACGAATTCCCACAGCATCTGATAGAATATATAGAATACGGATTGCAAGGACAGGAGCCGCCGTCGAGACCTCAAGGTCCAGTTCTTCCGAAAACTTTGGCGGCTATGTTGGCGGCTCCGGTTACGACTCCTTATAAGACCATGACTACGACTACCATCACAACCAGCACTACACAAGCGAAACCGTCCACGACTCCGACTGCATCTCTTTCGGCCAGAGTAAGTTTAATAAACAAAATTTCTCGATATCTTTTTGGTATAAAAATTTTATTCCATAACACGATACGTGTTTTCTCTTGTAGCCCTCTATGCCTTCGGTCGCTAATGCAACTAATATCGATACGTTGCTCGTGGCGACAGATAAAGAGGAAAAAATCACGACGCCACCAGAAGCTTTACAGGACAAAACGGCTTTCATTTTCAATAATCTCAGTCAGTTGAATCTGCAACAGAAATGCGACGAGATTCGCGAAATTGTCACGGAAGAATATTGGCCGTGGATGGCGCAATATCTTGTAATGAAACGTGCCAGTATAGAATTGAATTTTCATGCTCTATACTCGAATTTTTTGGATTGTATAAAATTACCTGAGGTGAATAAAATGGTCACGAGAGAGACATTTCGAAATATCAAGGTAAGTGGAGTGATGTACTCTGTGATATTTTTGCAGTTATAGCAGTAGTTGGTAGTAAATAAATGAGTGAATCTCTGATGATAGATCCTAGTTCATTATTATCTTATTTGCTACCATTTGCTGGTTGTATTCGAACTAAGGAAATTAAGAATCAACATGTCTTTTATAGTCCACAAACGGTTGAGAAGAATTTCATGAATTTTTCTTGTAAATTTTTACATAAATTTTATTTTTTCTTAGGTTCTCTTACGAAGCGATAAGGGAATAGCTAATTTCTCTGATCGATCCCTATTAAAGAATTTAGGACATTGGCTTGGAATGTTAACGCTCGGCAGAAATAAGCCTATTTTACAGGTATATCATTATCAGTGCAAACACTATGTGTATTATAATTTCGTCATTGTGTATTGTATAAATGTTATCAAATTTTAATTATCTAACAGATAGACATAGATCTAAAAAGTTTACTCGTTGAAGCATATCACAAAGGGCAACAAGAACTACTTTATGTAGTGCCTTTTGTCGCAAAAGTACTTGAGAGTTGTGCGAAAAGTCGTGTTTTTCGTCCACCCAATCCCTGGACTATGGCGATTATGAATGTTTTAGCTGAATTACATCAGGAACCTGATCTAAAATTAAATTTAAAGTTTGAGATAGAGGTACTTTGCAAGAATCTGAGCATCGATGTTGGGGTAAGAGTTTGCTATGTGTTTGGTTTTGCAGCGGTATATAATTCGATTCGATTTTATATATAAAATTAAAATCGACTTTTGGCTCTGCATAGGAACTGAAACCAGTCATTTATCTGAAAGATCCCGAAAAATTGCGTAATTTAGAATATCAATTATCGCATCCGAACAAGAAATCGGAAACTACTAGCACTCAACAACAATCTCAGGGCCCTATAGAGGAATTGGTCGGAACTACAACGAGCGGCGGCGCTGTCATCAATCCTCAATCCGCGCCACCCGCGAACACAACACCCTCGTTGCCGACTGGTGGTGCGCCTGAACCACGATTCAATTATATGGATATATCTGTAACAAGCATCGCCAATATATCGCAACACATTACTATCAACAATCAAGTATGGAAAAACTTGTTTTATTGATGTTTACATTATCGCCCTTCTCTATTTCTTTTGAATTGATCTCTCTTCTTCATCATTCTTTTCTCTTCTCTCGACAAAAAGTATTTTTTCTCAAATTATCTTTTTATAATTAACGTATAATTTAAAAATGGCACATATTACAAGTTGTATCCTTAGCCATAAGATTGTGTACTATTTTATTATGAATATATTGATTTCAGTTGCCTCTATTCCAAACACATCCTCATCTGAAGCAGTTTGTTCGCCCAGCAGTCGAAAGAGCTATTCAAGAATGGATTCATCCTGTTGTCGATAGATCTATCAAGATAGCTCTTACAACTAGTGAGCAGATAGTGAAGAAGGATTTCGCATTGGATCCGGAAGAACTGCGGATACGGACGGCTGGACGTAACATGGTGCGCAATTTAACCGCTGGTATGGCTATGATCACGTGTCGCGATCAAGTAAGTCTACACAGAATACTACAAAAACTGTAGCAAAACAATTTGGAAAAATTTAAGCAACTTTAAAAAATTTATTTAATGTAATATTTAATTTTATTAAATTATATTTAATTTAATTTAATATAACAAATATATAAGAAACATACAGTTGAGATCTTATAGAATAATTGAAGAATGAATAATTTTAAATTTAAATTTACAAGCCGATAAATTTAAAAACTTTAATAAAATTAGGAAACTTTTGTTTGAATTTTTCACATACATATCTAGTAATACATAAAACATAATTACATGTTAATACTTAAACCAAATAAATTGTATGATGATATCGAATTAATCTTTTATTCCTTCGCGGATTTGATAGATTCTGGCATCCATCAGCACGAATTTAAAACAAGCCTTGCTGACGTCATTGATTAGTTCGACTCCACAGCAGAAAGAGCTTGCCGAACAAGCGGCGAATGTAGTTGCCGCTGATAACATGGAACTCGCATGTGCATTCGTACAAAAAACTGCTATCGAAAAAGCGATACCCGAGATGGACAAACGGCTACTGAGCGAGATGGAATTGCGAAAAATTGCTCGGCAAGAAGGCCGACGATACTGCGATCCTCTCGCCAAGTATCAAGCCGAACGGATGCCGGAGCAGATCCGATTAAAAGTCGGTGGTGTGACGCCACAGCAGATGGCCGTTTATGAAGAATTTGCCAGAAATATTCCAGGATTCCTACCGCTTTCCGAACGGGATACACAAGCACTTTTCATGCCGAAACCTATCAATGTAAGAACTATCCGCTTTTTACTTGTTTTGTAAAACAAAAACAAAAAAGAAACATGTAACCGATAGATTTGTGAGCTGGGATCTTTCGCTCTTATGGATTTTTTCTTATTTCTTTTCACATTTTAAAGGAAACTCCCGTCACTACGTTCACGCCTAATTCGGCCGTGGCAGTCGCTACGGCGCAACAAGTAGCGGCTTACGCGGCGGCTGTTAGCAATGACGAGGTGGGCGCTATGTTGGAAAAACTGGCCGCGGAAGCGGAAGTCCTGTTGGCTGCTGTAGGACCTGCAGCATCTCCGGCGCAGCATGCTACCTTTCACAGCCTTCTGGAATCGATCATTTTGACCAGAAGATCAAGAGACGCCGGTGCCGCTATGACATTATTAAAGAAAGTTAGTTATTTGATACACACACATAAGTTTGTGATATTTAGTCGGTCTAGTCATGGTATAAGACGAGACTCATCGGTGATTTGTGGCTGTTCTAGGCAGTCGAAGGTTTGCTGGATGGGCATTTCCTTTCTAACAACGTCATCGAGTCGGAGAATCTTATACAACGTTACCGAGAATTGCATTTGCGGATCTTGAAATGTCTTCAGGATCCACGTGCGTACGGTATGCAATGGACTAATAAACACGTGACTCGTTGTCTAACCGAGTGCAGAGAAGAATTTCGATATAATTTTGAAGCCGTGGATTATCTCATAAGGTATGGTCTCAAATTACATTAATTCATATGCTATTGATAGAAGATATTTAGGAAAGACTCTAATTAATTATGGATTCTATTACTTTACAGGTCTCATTTGATCAGTCTTCCGCAATACGACGTAGCTCTAGCGCAAGCTATGGAGGCAGGAAACGCCATGGCAACAGCATTCGCCATGCAATTGGTTCAGCTCTATTTGATTGACGAAAGACAAGCGACTCATGTTACCGAGACTGATTTATTTCACACAATTGAAATATTGGCTCGAATGGCACACCATAGAACACCACCGGAAGGGTATTATTATAAACATTAGCTTTAAAAAAAACAGAACAATTGATAGCTATATAAAATGATAGGCTCTGTTTTCATTTAAACCAGACTTATCTTTTTTTTTTTTTTATGTACATATCAATTTCTTTTTGACATATATCACATTTTTTTCTTCTTAATCTCCTTTTCCTGTTATATTCACTTTAACTATTTTCTTTATTATCAAAGATAGGATATTTTGAGTGAACGAAGTGCTTATCCATACGCGTGCATCTTGAGTTTTTTATCATTCGGATAAACATTTATAAACGCTATCTCAAAAAAAATTCGGGCTATATTCTTGATATTACATTCCAAAATGTTTCTTCAATCGCTAAATTATAATACTAAATTAGAAACAAAGTCATAGTACTGTGTTTGCATTTTGTATTCAAACGTATGCATAAAATTTATATCATTTCAGAATCTTACTCTTTAGATTAACGAGTCTAGTAGATTCATTGCGTGCCAATCACGATTCTGGTGTACTGGTGGACAGAGCTCCAGCAGGACCTACGGCACACATTCATTCTGGAATCCTGCAGGTGAGAGTAAGTAGATTGCTCAGATTATTTAATCCAAATAGATTATTCCAACAGTAATATTTCGTACTTTGCGTTAACGAAATTATTGGTATTTTATTTATTAAAAAACGTCATACATATTAACAAAGTAAACGTTTGCATGAATGCTGCAGCTTCTGATTATTCGAAATATATAGAATCTATCTTTGTTTATTAGCAATAATATAATGTTTTTTCCGTGATTCACACCGATAATCATTAACAAAGATTACAGAATATCTCTATCTTTATATTTTTCTATGCATTGTAATTACGATCATGATTAATGTACGTCGTACGTTCGCGATTGTCTTTTACAGGCTCGCGATTTTGATGATCCACCGGGGCTAATGGAAAAGACGGAATATCTATTGCGCGAATGGGTACAAATGCATCATAGTCCGCAGCATGCACGTGATCCTACCAAAGCGTTCAGCATATTTGTGCATCAAATGAATATACACGGAATCCTCAAGACCGATGACCTAATTACAAGATTTTTCAAGCTAAGCACTCAAATGTGTGTCGATCTCTGCTATCGCGCTCTCTCGGAAACCGCGACAGCTCCTTCGATCATGCGTGCTAAGTGCTTTCATTCCTTGGATGCGTTTGTACGTCTGGTGGCACTTTTAGTGAAGCATTCGGGCGACGCTACCAATACCCACACCAAAATCAATCTCTTGAACAAAGTGCTCGGTATCGTTGCCGGAGTGCTGTTGCAAGATCACGAGATACGCGGTACCGATTTCCAGCAATTACCGTATCACAGAATCTTCATCATGCTCTTCCTAGAACTGTGCGCGCCAGAACCGGTACTGGAGGCTGTCAATTTTCAAGTATTGACGGCCTTCTGTCACACCTTGCATATTTTACGTCCGGCAAAGGCATCCGGCTTCTGTTACGCCTGGCTGGAGTTGGTCTCGCATCGAGTCTTCATAGGACGTATGCTCGCTATTACGCCGCAGCAAAAATGCTGGGGTATGTACGCGCAACTTCTCATTGATTTGTTCAAATACCTCGCGCCCTATCTCCGTAACGCGGAGCTTGCAAAGCCCGTGACAAGCCTTTACAAGGGCACATTGCGAGTGTTGCTGGTACTATTGCACGACTTTCCCGAATTTCTCTGCGATTATCACTACGGATTTTGCGACGTGATACCGCCAAACTGCATACAAATGAGAAATCTGATATTGAGTGCTTTCCCAAGAAACATGCGGTTACCCGATCCGTTTACACCGAATCTAAAGGTCGACATGCTTCAAGAAATAGCGCACGCTCCGCGTGTTCTTACCAATTTTGCGTCCACGATACAGCCGTTGAACTTCAAGAAAGAACTCGACTCTTATCTAAAAGCTCGCGCGCCGGTCACCTTCCTATCCGAGCTGCGCAGCAATCTGCAAGTGTCGCAAGAGGCTGGTGTACGTTACAACATTCAGTTAATGAATGCTCTGGTGCTCTATGTGGGTACGCAGGCAATAGCGTTTATTCGCAGCAAGGGCCACGCTCCCAATATGTCCACCATCGCGCACTCCGCACACATGGACATCTTCCAGAATCTAGCGGTTGATCTCGACACCGAGGGTCGTTACTTGTTCCTGAACGCCATTGCGAACCAGCTACGGTATCCCAACAGTCACACCCATTATTTCAGCTGTACGCTTCTCTACCTGTTTGCCGAAGCAAACACGGAAGCGATACAAGAACAAATCACCAGGGTTCTCCTCGAAAGATTGATTGTTAACAGACCACACCCATGGGGTCTTCTCATCACCTTCATCGAATTGATCAAGAATCCGACTTATAAATTCTGGTCGCACGAATTTGTACATTGCGCGCCGGAAATTGAAAAGTGAGTCATAGTTTCTCTAATTTAAGGATTTTGAATGCCGGAATAGCAACTATTCCACTCGATATAATATATATAATAATTTCTTCTTTCCTTGCAAATTAGATGTTCATTATTGTTTCAGATTGTTCGAATCCGTAGCGAGATCGTGTATGGTCCAGAAACAGGTACCTACCACGGAGACGGAGATCCCGGAGTGATAGAACGTTTCACTTCACATGATCGTTATGTGTACAGTAAGATGAGAATCAATGATGACCGAGTATTGCGTGTAAAAAATTGTTGATGAATGCGGATAAATGTATACTATTGAGTTTAATTTCTCGTGATGAATAGATATCGTACGTGAGTGTGTATTAATTAATATAGCGTATAAGCGAGACAATTATTGCGTTAATATTTTAATAAAAAAAAAATGACTATGTAGAAAAAAGAAAGAGGAAGGAAACTCTTCGTACACCTCACTAAATGTGTCTTTCGAACAATGTATTTCACACTGTGTATTATACATATACGATGTGTTGTGAATGCAAAACGCAAAGATGCCAGTATATATATA
>JBCEZX010000043.1:4888110-4916752 GCA_039654345.1 Cataglyphis cursor | reverse complement strand
ATTTATATAATGTGAAGGATATGCGAAAATCGTGTACACAATCCATATTTAATATTTAATTAATTTTATGTATAATGTTCCCGCGATTCTTTATATTCGCGTCTGACAAGTCGTGAATGTATTTCTGAAAAATGAACATCAATCCCGAAGTGGCTTAGGTTATGTATATCCCGTAAAATGTTCAAAAGCATCGTGTAATCCTATTTGCTATATAATAAGAATTTTAATTTGCTTGAAGATCATATGCGAATTTTTTTTTTTTTTTCGAGGAGGACGGAGGATTCTAAACGGCATATGAGCCGGAAGAATTTGCAGAATTGGGAATGGTGTCCCAGGGAGAAAGGGAGACATCTCCCTAAGGGAAGGAGAGCAGAAAGTCAGGATATTGTTGCTTCTTTAAAGACCATCTCGGGAACCGGTGGTTCGATGACGGAGGTTTGCGTAGAGCCGGGTTGGCGTGTCAACGACATTGTACTAGCCGCCAAGGTTCTCCAGAATACGCGACCCTCTCCGATTTATGCCAACGAAGCTGAAATGAGACGCGTCTTTGGTTTAGTATACGACGTTCTCAGATGTGAGATATAGTTTTTGAATATAACCGTAGACGAATAAAGTTTCTTGCTTCTCGAATAAAAATCTTTCTATTCAGGATCGAAGAATGCTTTTTTCTTCTAATCATTTCTATGTTGTACATCTTCATATGATATGCCCGCATACGAAAAGAAAGCAAATACGTCTATAAGAAATCAAATAGCTTCATAATAATTGTATAATATATACATATATGAGATATCTGAACTATAATGCAAACTTTACAGACAAAAACATATTAAATCGTGCTCTTAAAGACGCTGGATTTTGGCATAAAAATTCTGCTCTCAAACAACGCGAAAAGGTGGTCTGGTTACTACTGTACGATATGCAGGGAAGAAAATTTACACGCCGGCGTGATGGAAACGCACTTGAGACTCGAAACAGGATATTTAAGGTTTATTCATTTTTCTCGGCGATCACATTTGTTCCCTTCTCGTCATTAAAGATCCAGTCTATTCTAGCAGCATGAAAATTATTGATTTTTTTAAAGAATATTAGATTTATATCTCTTTAACATTTTATATATATTTTATTAATGTTTCAACAATACGCTAATATTTTTAAATTTGGATATTTAGCTTTTTTCTTTCTTCAACGCGAACCTCTGCGCGTAGTGTGTTCGAAAATGCACAGTTCAACGGTATGATATACTACTCCTTGTATAATTATCTGAAATGAAAAAATAAATTGGTCTAGTTTTATTCTGTAGGATATTCTATGAGATACAACAAATTTTTAATCTAATTTCACTAGAGAAAATTGAGAATAACAAAATAATGCTATTTTAAAGATAGATATTTCAATTTTGCTAAATTTATTAATTTCTTATAAAAGATAGAAAAACATTTATTATTTCAATTCTAATCAGATTCAATATCGCCTTTTTTTTTTTTTTTTTTTTTTTTAATTTACAAAGGAGAATTGATGTTATTTGAGCCGTTAATTTTCAAAATATCCGTCACACCAACTTTGAAATCAGTCTTTAAAAAAAAAAGGCATTTCGAGTTTTGCAGGCCCATTTCTAGGCTCGCCCATCATTTTTCTTATAATTCCATCTTATAACTCAATTTTGCGAATTTTTAAATAAAATTTGATATATTCTCCAAAGATACATATACATATTTTTCAAACATCATATTTTTGGAAGATATAAAAAAAATCGATGTCTTATCTTCTAAAGTAGACTGGATCTTCCAAATCCTTTGTGCTTTTGTTTGTTTTGATATTTGTGACACGCATCTCGCAATACCAATAAAATAAATGAATCACATTTACATTTACTTTAAAGGCTTTGTTTTAAAACACGAATAGATAATAATTTTGTATTACAGAAAATAATATTTTTGTTGAAGTCAATTTCTTAACGCACGCCAAAAAGAGCGCAAAGGTTCTTCGATAAAGAAGAGTGATGTTACATACAGTTACGATTACAGCTCTATCTATGTTTTTTCAGACTTTCGGACTAAAAAATATCGAGGACGCTCTTTTGACAGCAAAGATCCATCTGGCGGCAAGCATCTCGCGTCTCCGTATCGGCGGTTCAGCCCTCAGTCTTGGTTATTTCTAATTTTCAATTAGCACAAATTTGTTGCTTTCGTACAACGTAGTAAGGCTGGTTGCAAGACATCAAGCGTGTTGCCAACTGATATATTTATGCTTCTTCGTATTATCTGTCCTATTTATTCAGACGAGCTCCTTCCGATGCACTTGCGTACCGCCGAAGGAGTAAACTGGTCCGATGAAGGGGCGATTGCTTCCGGATGGATCAACACTATGAAAGTAGCCGATAAGGATGAATTCATCAAAGACATGTTGCGGCTAAAACTTCAACTCTGTGACGATATTAGAGTCACGGAGCTCAACGAGACCGACTACATTTTCGATCCGATTTGCCCGAAGATAATTAATTTGCACGACAAGGCCCGAGAGAGACTCGCCGTGTCCGATCTGGTTCGCAGTCATCGGTTCATCTTTCTGGTAAATATAATAATCGTCGCTAGAACTTCCACTTGGAATTACCGATATCGAATGTAACAAATAAATGCAGAGATATATTTAGGACAGATCGTTGTGTCTCGGAGCGGCCACACTAGCGCAAGCGATACGCGTCGCGCGTCTCTGCGGCCCTGTGATCCTCACGCATTCGATCGCTCCCCGTCATACGGGCTACTTGGCGGGACTCCTGGCTGACATCGAGGACGCCGGAAGACTGTTGGTCTTCGGCGCTGGAAATCGTCGCTGCGACTACGAGGCTTATCTCGGGACTCTGGGTGTTACTCTGCAACAATGTCAAGTTTTTTCCGAAAAGTAATGGAAAAAAATATTTCTTTTTTTATCACGAATTTTTATCACGATAGGTAATAGAATATACACGAAAGGTAATAGAAAGGCGCAGAGTTCTTTCATCTCTTGTTCATCATTAGATATGTATCGCCACCAGCGTCCATCGAATTGGAAAGAGCGACTGTCGTTCTAGCGACTCCTCCGTGCAGCTACACCGGCATCCGCGACATCGTCGATCTCGCTGTCGCGCGCGGCGGAGACATCGGCCTGTTGGAATCGTTAACTAACGATTTGGCGGGTGAGATGAAGCAGCCCCGCGCTCTACTCGCCGAACAATTTGCCACTCTCAAATACGCATTGACTAGGCCGAACATACAGTTCCTGATATACGAGGTGCATACAATTCTGCCGTCTGAAACTACGGAAATGATTCGACAGGTTGTCGAATACGCCAATCGGATAGCTACAGAGAAATACATTCGCGAACATCCTGTGAGTGATACTGTAATGTATTCTGACATAATGTCTTCTTATAAATATAACAAGATTATTTCCAATATAAAAAGAGCTAACTGTCTTAACAATTACTTTTAATCGTTTACTGTGCGATGATCGAAGATCTCTTCAAATATTTCGCTTCATAGATGATGTTCTTCTTTTTTTTTTAGCCAAAGAGAAAGACTGCGTCAAAAGACGACAGCGGAAAAGGTTCGAAGATAGTCAGACAAGCTAATAGACAGGAACAATCGCGAGAACAGTGGGACGATCAATCGCAGATGCAACACGAACAAACGATATCTATTAAGCAGGAGGAGGAGGAAGAGGAGGAGGATGAAGCGTCGTTAGCTACAACTGACATAAGAGTAAGATCATTTATTAAAAAAAAAAAAAAAAAAAACGTGTGCGTACGATTGTTATCGCTCTTATTTTGAGAGTGAGAAAATTACAGCTCGTTAAAGATAATATTAGTAAAAATTATTGTTAGATTCCTGACAGTGATTTGTTCGAACTGGGAAGTATCGATGAAATTTATGGCGAGGCTAGCAAGCGAACGTTAAATCCGGGCTGCTTCGTCGCCATAATCAAACGAAAGGAGATGATGCAGTTCGATTCACTTTTCATGATTAAAGTCGCGGAATCGAAGGGACTGTTCGGCGATCCAGACAAGGAACGAAATCTGAAGCAAAAAGCCGAGGTAACGCCAGCGGTGGCGTGTCAAGTGCCACGAACGAATCGCCGAGGACTCAAGCGTGCCAAGGTACGTTATATCATTTTGTCGGCTTTCTCTGTAAAATCAACTTTTTTAAGCTGATAGATCTAAATATTTAGATTTTTAATTTAATGTCTAAAATTGTAAAACAAAATTCTGTTGATAAAGTGACTATATAGGAGTGTCTTTTAACTCCAAATTTGTTATCAGCGACCTCCAAAAAACCAATCAATAATCAATTTTGTAAAAATTTGAAACAGTTGAAAAATTTGAAGTTTTAAATTTTTTGTTCACGAATTTTTTGAATCCATCATTTTAAATATTAAATTTTAGACTTCAGATTTATTACCAGTAAAAGTCTCTAATATATATGTATATAGATAGATATTTTTTATGAGTTATTTTATTTCCGAAAAAATATATATAAGTAGTTTTAATAAATTATCTCTACTACATAGGAATAGTTTTATTTCGCGTTTTTTTTTTTTTTTTTGTTTTTTTTAATGATTTATGATGCTATTAAAAAATTATCCAGAATAATATAAAAATACTAAGAAATTTGTTGACAATTATATAAAAGTTCTTTAGTTTTTTTTTATTTTTGCTATTTTTAAAGAATTATACAAAAGCGGTGGTGAGATTGAGGAGTTGTATGTGTACATCTTTTTTTTATTGATACTAGTCATTGAGATTTTTAAAATGAATCATCATCGATAATGATATAGCATAGCCGAGTCATCGATCAGCTTTTTACGTATCGGAACGTACAGATCTCACTAGAACATGATGGGTTATAATACTGATTTGCAACGACCGTAACGAGTTTAATTTGCCCCTTGACAAACAGATCGAGATAGATCGCGTAGCAGCGCCCACGCACTCCTCGCTATTGCGGGCTACGAGCAAACATGGTCAACTGTGTCCTCGTCACAGCCGATATATCGTGCGAGGTGAGAAGTTATTGTCGACACAAATGCGTGAGACACGAAGACGAGACGCGCGCCGATGGTGGCGGGATGCGATGACGTTTCTCGTTCGTCCGGAAAGGTCTCCTGAATTTCGCGCAATGCGCTTGGATCCGTTTACACAAAAGTCACTATTGTATCCCTTTCACGTGAAGAGGATTACGTTATCGAAACGTCAAGGCAATCTCACGGTCGATTCACTCAGAGTTTGATTTAATGATATTTAAAAAATTATATTCTCAATGCAATTATGTTCTCACGATATGCGACTCATTATATTATCCAATTAATAAACGCAATCGATTATTATGCTTTTTATGTATATCTGATTTGGAATGATTTTACCTAATGATCTACGTACAACTTGTGAATCGATTGTCGACCTATATTTGTTCAGAATCTCGTAGCTTTTTATTCGCTTTTGCTTTATTTGTAAGAGAAGAGAGATTTATGAGAATAAAACTCGCTTATTCTAGAATAAAAAATAGAGAAGACTGTAGCTCTATTCTTTAATCATAAGCAGGTAACTGGGACACTTACTGTTGGTTCGATAAATGACATCTCTGTGCATATCTTTTCCTTCTTCTTCTTTCCATTAGTGATGTTCAATATCGATGGCCTGATATTTCTACCTTTGATCGAATTAATTTTTATCTATAGTCATTCTCTTGCTGATCGAATGATGTAAAATCTATTTCTGGAACTATTTCTTATGATAAAATTACTGATTGATTAAAATTGTTAAAAAATAAATAAATAAAATAGACGCTTGCGTTTCGGGACAAAATAGTTGGCATAATCGTTAATTAATTTTAAAATTTAATCGAAGAATGGTTGAACCGAATCGTGATCCCTTTGTTCTCGTTTTTATATTCACTTTGATTTAAATAATCAATTTTCAATGAATCTAAATAAGCATTTTTTTTACGAGCATGTAAAATTTAGAAATACCAAAGAAATATTATCTAGATTAAAGATTAAGATTTGACGTAAAAAATATAAATGAAAGTCACAGTTTTTAAAATTATTTTTATGTTGAGAAACGTTTTTTTATGCTAAAGTATTGCGCTAACAACATTATCTGTGTCACTAATAAAATCATTTCGTGTCAATTACGAATAACAAGTGTATCTTGAATTAAAGAATAAATTACTAGTTATAATAATTTGATTTTTTATCATATCAATAATGGATCTAATTATGTCATTTCTACGCGATTCAAAATGCTTCCTTCTCCTAATCTATCTTTCCGAATGACTGTCCAACTTCCAGAAGAATCGTTTAAATCGAGACAATCATCATTTCGCGATTAATCGAATCGCGGTGATGCGATTCATTAATATTATATTTGTCTGTATCTGTATTGGAAATTCGATCGATTATTTTGAAAAAATGGAGACTCAAAATACGATGAGCCAAGCGCTGTTATGACAAAGTCAACTTTTATTTGCGCTATGAATAGTAAATAATAAATGCAGCTTCGAGCAAAGAGAAGAATAAACAAAAGTATGTAAAACAATTATATCTCGCGGGATAATCGATCAATGTATTATCATATTAATGTTGATTCGAGGAGGCTGACATCGGAGTACTTTTTAATTAGATAAAATCGTCGAAGAAATTGTAATTTCAACGATATCAAGAGAGGAAAATTTCAAATATGAATTCGATATGGACGAGGCTAGGATTCTCGCCTTATCGCTGTGGCGTTAAGATGCGATACAACTTGCTGACGCATCGCAATGTTACCAAAGAAGCCGTCGTAGAATCGGTATACAATCTACGCAAAACCTTTATTCTATTCTTTTTTTCTTTCTTTCTAATTTGAACTTTTATTTCAGAAATACGATCTGTATCGACTCGATAAAGGACCGTCCGAAAGATCGACCTTAAATGTGAGCGATGCCACGTACGCTCTCAAGAAAATGAACTACATACGTCGGATGGAGAACAAAGCCGCGGAATTGTACAGACAGCGGCTCATCAATGGTTTCTTACACTTATACGTCGGTCAGGTAGACCAAAAAAGAATAGCTAAGAATCCGCTATTGAATCGATATTAAATCGAAAGTATGAACGCACGTGTTGCGTATTTTTTTTTTTATTTTTTTTTTTTATTTATTTTTATTTATTTTTTTTTTTTTCTTCTTTTTTTCTTCTAGGAAGCTATAGCAGTGGGTCTCAGAATGGCCTTGGCCGAGAAAGATACTGTCATTACAGCGTACAGGTGTCACGGCTTTGCCGTCGTTTTTGACATTTCGGCGCGTACGATACTCGCGGAACTCATGGGTCGCAAAACGGGCGTGGCCAAGGGTAAGGGCGGTTCGATGCACATGTACGGGTCACAATTCTACGGTGGCGAAGGTATCGTCGGCGGACAGGTAAACGATCACGTTCGCGGCTCTTCTGGTATCTCTGTTGGGAATGTAGCGCCTAATATTTCGCGATCAGGTACCGATCGGCACTGGTATGGCCTTGGCCCATAAATATAACGGTACAGGTGCCGTGGCCTTCACGTTGTACGGCGACGGTGCGGCATCACAGGGCCAGCTGTTCGAAGCTTGGAACATGGCAAAGCTCTGGAATCTACCCGTGATCTACATCTGCGAGAATAACCAATACGGAATGGGCACGGCCGTGCATCGGTCCTGCGCCAATACGCAGCTATATACGCGCGGAGACATCATACCAGGAATAAAGGTAAAACGCAGGTTTTACTTCATATGTATAACATCATTTAGAATTTTAGAAGAAGAAGCATCAACAGCTGACATTGGTCTTTTCTAAAGCCTTACTTTCGAATTATTAATTTTGTAAATTTTATTTACATCGCTAATATCCAAAGAAGTATTCCCTTTCATTTCAAAATAATTAAAGTTTTTCATTGATTTTTAACATATCCATCATATCAACTTTGAAAATAACGTTTTGAGAAAAACGTGTTTCAAGTTTTGCAGGCTCGTTTCAAGGTCCGTGCACTATTCTATTCAATATAATATTCAATATAATATCTCTTTCAATTTTATGAATTTTTTAATAAAATTTAGAAGATATTCTCCAAAAATCATGCTTTCGGAAAATGTAAAAAATCAATTTTTTTTATCCTCTAAAGTAGACTGGGCTCTTAAATTATTAATTTTATCTAATCTAATATATTCTTTCTATATTTATTATACTATCTAATATAGCTGAATATCTTGTACATAGGCCGATGGGATGAAAATCGTGGATGTACGAGAAGCCGTGTATTTCGCTAGAAATTACGCGCTCAGAAACGGACCAATCGTGTTAGAGCTGATGACTTATCGTTACTTCGGGCACAGTATGAGCGATCCCGGATACTCGTATCGTACCAGAGAAGAAATTAAGACTGTTCAAAGCGAACAAGATCCGATCTTGTTATTTAACAAATTAGTGGTAGGAAAAGGACTTATGACCGAGAAAAACGTCGAGGTAATTCTCTCTCAATTATCCAAATATTTAGCTTAAAATAGAAGCCGAGAAAAGAGCGTTACATACGCGATATACGAAATTTTTATCGCACTTTGAAAGAGAGAGAGAGAGAGAGAGAGAGAGAGAGAGAGAGAGAGAGAGAGAGAGAGAGAGAAAGTTACATTAGAATTTTAAATTTATCAGCAACAAGATGACAACTGTGCGTTATATGCTAGGATATACGAAATGAAATGTACAAGAAAGTCGATGAGGAACTGGAGCAAGCTAAAGCCGATCCGTGGCCCGAATTGTCGGAAATCTCGTCCAATATTTACATCAAACCGTTGGAGAAGATTCGCGGTAAAGTTCCTTGGGAAATGCTCTAGGAACAATAATCGTATATATAATTTTCCATCGGTAAAAATTACTTGTTACCCATGTTTTAATGTAAAAGATGTTAAAGATGTAAATTATCTTCAATGTAGAGCGATTTGAATTATGTACATCGCGCGCATCGTACTTTAGATAAAAATGTAACGTGCAAAATAATATAACGCGATTCTTTTTGAAAGGCTATGCTAAAATAGTCTGTTTTGAAAGCTGTTATAAAATATAAAAGCAATCTCTCTTTGAGTCTTTGATATATCCAAAAACATCCAATAAATAATATTGGTAATATCAACGAAATTTATCTTTTTTTAAATTAATATGAAATTTATATGAAATAAAATTACTTAGATTTTTACAATAAATGATTTTTCGTTTCTTTGATATTATCTCATAATGAATCAGAATTTACAGAGTGTGCGTTACGCTACGTGAGATATTTTGATTATGCATTTTTAACAGACGTGTGCGCATGTATTTAGTGGCAGAATGATTTGTACAACAAATTGCGTGTTGTTTTTCTCTCTATCTGCTCGCGACGAAAAAATAGATTTTTGATTGATACAAGTATTTTCCATAGTCTTGGCTCTCATCATACGAATCCAATATAGGATGGAGCGAGATAAAGGCAGAAGAAGGGTGCACGCTCATTATTTATTTCGTCGGCAGAAAGCGATCAATTAAAACCGATGATCGTTTCAAACGAGAGGGCACGAAGGCGCGACAAAGGCCGGGGAAATGGCAGGCAGGAGAGACGATGAATGAGTCAGATCATGAAAGAGGCGTAGGAGAAGCGCGGAGTCAACGAGGAGGGCGAGGACGAGACTGAGCGAACGTCTCGGCGGGAGTCGCCTTATGCCGCTCGCATGTGTCACGTCGCGCTAATTAAATTCTAACAAGACGATAGTCTAGTCGCTCAAGACGAGATATCAGATCGGTCGGTCATTTGCACACATTCGTCTTTGTCGACTTTTCTCTTCTTTCGTCTTTTAATCCGTGGCAGATACACGTTTTTACATAAATCTTTTCGCGAACATCGATTAACCCGGGTCTCGAGGAACCAACAGTTCGAAATTCTCTAGCAGGTACCGTGACTTTCTTTTTCTTTTTCCGTAAGTTTCCTTAGGATATAATTCCGCTTCATAGAAAAGTTTCTAATTTCGATATATCTAATTAAAAGTTTGACATTTAAAGATTAAACCTTGATGTTCTCCTTCTAAAGCAATAAGGACAGACTCGCAGGGGCGGTGCCGGAAAGTTCGCGAATGCAGACAAGTAATTTAAGAAAGACAAATGCTCAAGACAATGCTTAATAAAATTCCGCGGGCGAACCTCGACAACGCGTCATCGGCCAAGACGCTCGAGGAATTCCTCGCTCGAGAGCGACGGCAATAACTCGATCAAAGTAACTTTGATGACGCTGTGTCTTGATTATGCCGGGTATTTAGCACGGTATAAAGTAGATCATGTGTATCCTTCGCGCATTTCTAAACGCGCAAATATCTAAACGCTCAAATGTCTCGCAAATTATTCTTTCTTCTCGCGATCCGTAAATCCGATAGAACCGTAAAACGTACTAGAATATTCATCGATCCATCATCATCAATCTCTGTAAAATAAAAATTCGATGGTGTATTTGCGAAAAGAACAGAGCAAAAACTAAGCAAAATTAATTGTCTTATCGTCGAAAATACGTACATACGAGAGATGCTATAGTCTGAACAGCATTTAAACGTTTGATAAAGCATTATCTGCAACGAGCGTATCTCACGTTATATCCTGTAAGGATGTGGCTATCGTTACTCAATACTGAAGAGAATGCCAACCATCAATATCAAGCGAACAAACTATGTTTATATATACATATATGATTACGATATTCTAGAAAAAGGAGCTAGCGGAGAAATGATACTCGCATTGCCGTTCGTACCATAGACTCTTGGAATTCGATGAAAAATTTCAAACTTGTTCAAGTTGCCACAATTTTTTCTCAAGAGTAACGGCTGTCGCGATATGGAAATCGATACGAACATTAGCGACGTATTACGCGGTATGTATCTCAACACAAGAGACTTTAAATAAATAAATGTTTGTAAGAAATGTTTATGCTTCTATTCATTTCACAAACATATTGTGTTTTAACATATCGTATATTTATTCGAAAATTCATTTAAAATTCTTTTATTCTTGTAAAATATTGTCTCGATAGAAGTGATAGCATTTTTGGAATGCCTTCGCGACGCGCAACTTCCACTTACGCTGGAGAATCTGCGAGAGAAACTGTTGGCGCGCTCGAGGGAGACTCTAAGCGTTACAACGATGACTCGAGGATCCCCGGAACCTTACCTCGATATGAACTCGGGTCCGAAAAGCCTATTGTTAAGGAAGAACGAAGTCGACTCGGAGGAATACGTAGGAATGGAAGAATCTAAGAAGCAGAATCATCAGGATTATTATGAAACCTTTCAAAACGAAGATGAAATTGTCGCTCAGGACGAATGTCCCGAGCAAAACGACGACGAAACGGAGGAAGGCCAAACGTTAATTAGGATCTATAAGAACCTATCGGCGGCGCAGATCAAAAGCAAGTGTCACAAGTGCGGTCCGCTATACAAGAAGGAAGGGAAGAAGCTGTTTTTATCGGAGAGCCGTGCCTGCTGGATCGCACTCGTCGGATCGCATTTGCTCATTTATCGGAGCGAACGACACAATCGACCGTACGCGATTTATCCTATTCGCGGATACATGGCTCGAGCGGCGCCGAATTTAATACCTCGCGATAGGCAAAAGAGCGAATCTGCTTTCGAAATGTACCGCCCGGGGAACGAAACATTACGTTTCATCGCGAGAACGCCTAAGGACATGGACCAATGGATAACAAAGATCTGCGAGGTGGGTTGCGCGAAGAACGCGAAGAACAAAACGGAAACCCGCAGAAAACGACGAGTCCTCGTCACGGAATCCCTGATAGGTTCCAACGAGATCACGATCCGGTATCGAGACGTAGGAGAATCGATCATTGACAAGCCAACGATTAAAGGCGAATTGGCAAATAATAAAGACGAAGAGGTCGAGCAAATGAGGGATAGAATCGGAAGCCCGCCTCCCTTACCTACCCGGATACCGCGAAGGTTACCCTCTTTACCTCCTGACGACGATACGATACCTTCCTACAGAGCGTCCGTCGAAGATGACGATGACGACGATGATATTTATCACAAGATCGAAGATTTGAGAAATGGAACGCGTTATCAGAATATGGTGCTGTCGAGGAAACAAAGGGCCGATGAGAAGCCAGAAGTCGTCGCGTACGATGATGTTTGCGCACCCGAGGAAACTAATAACGAAGAAGAGATGCGGAAGGAAAGATCTTGCGATGCGATACTATCTGAGGAGACGTACGACGATATCGTCGTTCTTTCGCGAATCAACGCTATTAACGCAAACAATGAACGGCAGAATCACGATCGTCCTATCGTCGACGAAGAAGAACGCGAAGACTTTTACGACGACGTGGAAGTAAGTCGCTATGCTCTTTTATTATACAGGCTGCTTCTAAAGCGACTATTTATTTTAGTGAAATTAGAGGTATTTTATTTAAATTTATATTGGCATGTATCCATTGTTGTATAAATTCATATATTTATAAATGTTCTATGCTCGTCGATTTTTTTGTTAATTTTCTTTATTTTCCCTTTCAGACGCTTTGCTCTTTGTGCCTTTTATCTTGCATGTCACTTGCACATTCATTATCAATGATGTGGGTCTGAAAGGGAAATAGAAAGAAATTAATAAAAAATCGCGAATAGTTATAGTATATTCAAAAATTAACGATAACTTTGTTGTTTCAACGCAGAATTTGATTTCAAACGAGAAATTTGCCAAAGACCGTGCAAAGGAACAGATTGAAATATCGAGCAAATCACCGCAGAAGAAGTCCTTTTTGGATAGAGTTTTAAGTAGAAAGGACTCGCCCGGCAAATCAGACAAGAGATATAAAGGGAAAGCTTCATCGAGTCCTCCGCCGGCCTTGCCTAAGGAAGAAATGTCTACTTACGACGATGCATCCGATCTGACGCCGAATCGTGAATCTTTAGCGGATGAAGGGGAAGAATTATCGGAATACAACTGTCCTCCCCCACCTAGGCCAGTTTATACGACATCGACAATCCTAAACGGTCCCGATCGAATCGAAGAATTTTACGATGATGTTAATGCCTATAAAAATAAGGTATTATATTTTTCCCTCCTCGTAATATACATGTATATTAATTGGCAGTTCCTTAATCGATTGACACTTGATTAAAATTCTCTTTTAATAGCAAACGAACCTGCGATCGTTGCAGGAGTCGGATGTGAAAACTACGATAAGAAAGGAAAATACGGATAACGCTAACATGAGACTGGAGGCGAACAACGATCCTTTCCGGGAAGAGATCGAGCATTATCAGTCGCCGAGGAGCGATTTACGTATTCATGATACTGCGGAGATTGAGGAAAATGAAGAATTATACGATGATATAGCGCTATGGGTGGATTTCACGGCGCGACAAAGAGACATTAGCGAGAAAAGGGACGCGAACGAAGACGCAACGAAATCGATCATCAATTTCGATAAAAGATCGTGGAATCGGTTTACAGTCAACAGAAAGTCGCGAACAAGCGATTCCATCGAGACGAATAGACGAAGCGGCGCAAACGAGTGCGAGGAGATCGAGGATTCCTCCGAAGGAAACGGTGCGGCCAAGAGGAATACCTTTAAGAAATTGATTAGCAGAATGGAAAATTCTTTAGCCAAAGTTTCCGCGAGAGGAAATCCGTCCTCCCTTCCGATAGGCAAATCGAGTACAGTAAACAATAATTCATAAAAGCGTTATCGGAATCTATGCGTATTTAATTTGAGAGAATCTATAATTTTACCGACTATATACGTAAAGATGTACGTATAGATATACATGCATTAAATAATTTTAATAATATTTAATTATTTTCCTGTACACGCATTCTACATGCTTATCTTTGGCTATGCATAACGAAATCGAAACAAGTTTGGCCAAGAAATTTAGGTCATAGTTGGTCTAAAATCGAGCGTGATTCAAAAAAGGAAGCAAAAAACTTAGAATATTAATTAACGAGAGCACGACAACATGTACATTCTCTCTTTTTTAGGAGCGCAACAATTAAGAGAAAGTAACAAAATAAAAGAGAATGTAATAGAGAGAAAAAGTATCTCTCAAAACATCGACATAAGTCTCTTAAATATAAAGTCTCGCGATATATGTATTCTAATTTGATAGCAATTCAGTTATGTTTGTATTTTGTTTGTTATTTGTTTATAAGATAAACTGACTTGTATCGAAGTTATATATAATTTAAATAGTGATAATACAACGGAAAATATATCTTCTTTGACAATATTTCTGCTATTATTCTTCCTTCCGTGATTTTTTTATCATATTTCTATAATACTCTTCAATGAATGTATTTTGATCTTCAAGTCAAATCAAATTCTTAGACATCAGTTTCCATTCATTTAAAAAAAAGTAAAAAGTTATGTTCAAAAAGGAAAATTGGAAACAATACTCCAAAAAATGAAACAAATAAAAGGGAGAAAAATCTGCGGCAATTCCCACGATTAAAATTTTTGTTTCGAAGTTTCGACTAGAGGAATTGAAACGCCAAGAACCAAAATCGATATGTCGATTTTAACATATCTTTTCTCTAATTAAATCAGTCGCTTACCTTTCGCTAGTAATCGCAAGATTTGTCAATATACGATGTTAACAAAAAAAGAAGAAAAATAATATTGTATTTAAAAAAATGCTAGAAAAAGACATTTTTTTTTTTATTTTTTCCAGAAAAACATTTTTTTCCATTTCTGTACGGTAGTAGGTAGTAGCGCAGTCTCGTTTGCACGCTTTGGCCCCCTGTCCCCTCGCGCAGTTACGACATTGTGGTGTGCACTGTGCAGCGCAGCTGATGCGTAAAGATGGCCGGCACTGATACAAACGGATAGACTCGCAGCATTTTGTCTATTTATACATATTGCACGATTAATACGAAACGAAGGTGAGAGCGTAAAAGGATTTGAAGTTAAAATTGTTCTGTCAATGTATTAGCCATAATCGGTGACAGTTTACTCGTATCATTCATTTCGCAAAATAATCGCAGATTTCGCAGATGCATCACCGTAATCTCTATCCGGCATAAAGCGTAATCGTAGATAAGAAACATCGTCCGATCGAAGTTTACATTCGCTGACCATTTGATCGGCGATGCCGATACATTTGTTTCGTCGAAAAAGCGAGATGAGCGTGGTAAAGACGACGCAGCAGAATGCAGCGATCACTTCTACAATGATATCCGTCGTACAGTAAGACACATTTTTTTCCATTGGTATTCACGTATATCATTATAGTGAGGCAGTTCTTTTTTACTTTTTTTTTTTTTTTCAAGGCGACACTGCGGATGTTGTAGATATTACAGACAACACAGACATCGTACGTGCCATTGCGATTGGAATTAAAATTGTGCAGCGGATATATCTAAGATTTCTCTGCAACGGCTGTTTGCACAATATCATGGCTTACGATTCGCGTAATGTGAAATATTCACCAAATACTCATGCCCATCAGCATACTACTCGACCTAACATGGCTGGGTACACATACTCTGGTCATCCGCCGCAGCATTTCCAACAGACTGATGAAAATAGAAATGAGAACAACTTGTGTGGTACCAAAGAGCTCTGTCCTCAAATCTCACAGCAGTCATCCGGTACACAGACTGTGCAGAAAGTCGATGCTGCAACCATGACGGATCCTTTACAGATTGATTTTAGGCTTACTTCTGAATACTTGGCGCGTTGTTCGAGTACGTTAGGTTTACCATATGTAACTAAATACGAGGACAACAGTAATAATTCTACGCATAGTTGTCAAACAGTAAGACCAAAAATTGAATTTGAGATTGAACCACAGCATATTAATGGTGAGTTACGTCATATCTTATATTAAGGCATTTTTGTCGATCTTTTTTATAGCAATGTGTGTGTGGCGAAATATTTATCAAAAACAAAAAAAAAAGTACTTTTATATTATGGATAATCTCGTGTAACGTATAATTCTTTTGCTTGCAAGGTATATTGATTTACCATTGCCCTGAGTGCGCATACAGATTTGAAGATCGGGAAGCGCTCCACGAACATCTCGAGGATCATAAACAGAGACCACATATCTGTGATATTTGTGGGGCAAGCTTAAAACGGAAAGAGCACTTGGATCGTCACAAGCAAGGTCATAATAAAGATAGGCCTTATCAATGTAACATGTGTTGTAAAGCATTTAAACGTAATGAACACTTGGCACGTCACATGATCACTCACTCAGGCAGCAAGAATCAAATTTGTACAGAGTGCGGCAAAGCTTTCTATAGAAAAGACCACTTGAAAAAACATTTGCAGAGTCATAATAGCAGTCGGAGCAAGCATTTAAATATATCGCAAAACAATCAGAACGATCAGCAGCCGAGTGATGAGGGACTAAGTAGTTTTGCAATGATGATGAGGCAGACCGGACCTCCCCCATTTTCAATTTTACGGACTTAGTTATTATAGCTACATAATGACTGTGTAACATTAACTCTTATCTCCGTCTATAAGCCCAGGTCATTTTACTATTACGCGATGATTTAATTCTGTAAGATTTAATACGAATTTAATAAGCTTTATCTAACATACTTAACTTTGCGGAATAATTGAAAATAATTGTTAATAATATAACAATCCATGTTCCTAAGGGGGAGTATATCTTATATGTAGTTTGTCAATAAGTAGGCAAGATTACGATAATGTTATCAATTTTGTAATATTCTTTATAATACACTGTATGTGTACATGGTTGTCTCTCTGTATTAAGATTGTACCTGTTGAGATTTTTTTAAACTTGAATAAGTTTGCTTTAAAATTCGGAAAAATCAATGTTATTATCAATGACCCTTTTTTTTTTTTACATAATATTACTTATTCTTTGAAAAAAAGGAAAAAAAAGAGTTTGGTCTTGATAAGCTTGTGAATCCAATGAATGTTTTTATAAATTATATATATGTATGTATGTATGTATAATACGAACAGCCAGAACACAGAATATTTTATCTCTAGACTGATCGTTTTAAATAGATTTAAATTTGAATCTTATTTTGATATTCGCTCTTCATTTCTGTTTGTTATCCAGAGCTATATTATTCTCTTTGTTGCATTGAAAAAGATATAAATTTAACTAGCCATTAAAAGACAATAGAAACAGATTATGGCATCGTGAAGCGCGTTAGATCTTTATATAATATTGATATCAATTGTAATGAAGAAAACGATAATATACTTGGCAATACAACGCAATAACGCGATTCCCAAATTTGTTAGCTTCTTTATCTTTTGCATTTGCATTTAAAGTAGAGAAGCAAGGTAGTCTTCATCAAATTGGGAGACTAATTGTAGAGTAATATTGTAAAGCGCTAATATTGTAGAAATAAAAATCTGCAGGTTTTACTTTTTTTTTTGTGGATTATTAAACATTTCCATCGAATATACGGGATATAAATATTAGGATGAATCTTTGTGCGGCGATTAATAAAAACGCATTAATTTACGATTTTACAAAATTATAAAAAATGATTAGAGTATGCAACAACAAAATATTAGGACATGTTATCTCTGTTGATTCACTGATGTATATGAGTAGATATAATTTATTGTTATTTAGAAGGATGGTTTGTGCCGTTTATAGCATCGTTGAAAAAAAAAATTTACGTGTGTATCGAAATTTTGTTAATGTATGTAACAACTTCTCTGCTACGTTTCGTTGCAGATAGATTTGGAGAAAATATATTCGGACATTGTGTCCTGTGTGTTTTGAAAAGACTCAAAATATGCATATATAATGTCGATTCTTCCATTTCCAAAGTAATAATATACCTGCATTGCGCACTCGCGCGAGTCGGGCTTTACATACATTATAGTTGTACTTGTTATGAAAATTCATGGTATTTTATTGGCATTTTCTCATTATACTGTCAAGTTGCGCCCTTGTACATTCACACAAACAATGCGCGAGATAATAGAGTACGATATAAGTCCCTAAAATGAAAGAAAAGATGGAAAGGATAGAGTATTGTGTCATCAATCGCAGTGAGTCTTATTTATAAATTAATAAATGATTATTATATATATAAAAATATCTACCTCAATTATGTATATAATACAGTTATTGGGAATGCAAAAACGCATACTCAAATTGATCGACAATCTCATTCTCTCGCAAGGGAAAAAAGAAAATAGAGAGTAACGTGCAGGATAGGGATAGAGAGAGAGTAGATTCTTTTCCGGGGACAATAAGCTTCGAACAATAAAAAATTTTCCGATATATGACTTTTCTTACAATTTATATACATATTTATATGTATAAAGAATTGTAAGAAAAGATATACGTCACGCATTTTCGTGGATGCATATCTATGTATATATGTATACGTGTATACATAGAATGTGTGGTATAACATATAGGATATATTATACATGAGAAGCATATTTTTTTAAATCTGAAGTATCTTAGAAACGCGCGCAAATTGCAAATCTCCATTCTCTCGCGGCTTAAGTTTATCAGCGTCTAGCTCACACCTACGTCTCTCTAAATATTTTTCTCTTTTTTTGTTATATTATTCACATTCGCTCTTTCATCTTGCGTTCATTCAATTTTCTCGTCTCGCGTTCTTAAAATCGACATTTTAAGCGTTCTATATAAAAATAAAACGTTGACATTATCAGAGGGATCGCTTAATTATACATACACTTCTGTCTTTTTTTTTAACACACATTTAGCCTGTTCTTTTGTTTCTTCTCTATGTCCTTTCACTGTGCTCATTCATCAGTTTTTGATTCACGCACGACAAATAATTTTCGGTTATTTTTTTGTACCTTGGAAGACTGCGGTACAAAATTCAGTTTGAGAAAGGGAGACAATCGGAGATAATGTGAGCTTAGAGATTACACACATTTAAACAAAAAAATTGCTTGGATTAGGCAAAATATGATATAGCTGTTAGTGCTATATTAATAATTTACCACCGGAAGCCCTCGAAGTCAATCCGCGCATTTATTAACTGTAGAAATTTCAGCGTCCGTCTAAACACACTTATACAGAAAAATGAAAATAGCCTTTGAAATGAAATAGAGATCTAAAAAGACAAGAAAATTTATAAGAATTACATTTGAAATTTTTGTTTCAAAAATACAAATTAAATGGAGGCACAGACATTTCAACGTCTAGACATTATTACTTGTAGAAGATTCGCCTAAGTTTAAGCCTTCAATTATAAAATTATCGTCTATCCCTCAATTTAATTGCGCGATAAGTACAAATCTCACGTTATCCGGAAAAAGATTTATCCCCGCGGAAAGACCATACTGGACGAGAGAAAGAATTCGAAGTCAACCGGTTATTACAATATTTCACTCTGTATATATTAATTACACACGCATCCTGTGTGTATACCCACGCGTCTAATCTATCCGAAGAGAAAACAAGAAGAATCTGAACGTTTGTACTATGTCGAGGAATTTCTATGTCTTTCTATCGTCAATCGCCTGTTATATTTGTCGAGAACTCTGTCAATTATACGCATATATATGTATTACGCATTTGTAGCACACATGTGCCAAGGCGTCGAACTTGTGATAAGAAAGGAAAAAAGAAAAAACCTAAACTATAGTCTGCCCATTGGATATTCTTCGCACAATAGCGACGTACGTTTTGGTTCGTGCAAAATTTTCCATTCGGAGAATGCTTGTACTCTATATTCCGCGACAAATGTTGCGGATAAGGGAAAATACAGAAAAGGCAAGCAATTATAAAATATAAAAATAAAAAAAAAAGAATGATGTATTATCTAATTTTTTGTCGTTTTGCATGAACCAATTGATAATTACACTCACATTCAAGATATGTTCGCGTCTTGCGACGAGAACATGGAGTAAATTCACTTTTTTTTTCTGTCGCTCTATAGATTTAATACAGATAATGGAAAGTCCCAGGACACTGCGTATATAGAAAAATATGGTTTTCATTGCCATTACTGCTCCTGAGAGACTCACATTCGAATTATAACGAGGGGTCGGGTTTTCTTTTAGATTTTTTCCACTATCCTTTTGTTAAGTAGTCAACTTTGATGTCTGATCAAATAAATTTACAAAGTCGTCTTTACAATATCTCTACCGTTCAACGGTACATTCGATGCTCGAAACGAATCGATGAGAACAAAGGATATATCCTTGCAAGTATAAGTACATTTGCAAAAAAAATTATATTATATAGAACTACTCTCGTTTCGAGCAACGATTACAAAAGATTATTAAAAGAAAACGAAGCTTACTTATATTCCCTACATCAAGAAATTATTAAATTATCGTATAATTATAAAAACATGAAAAGAAAAAATCTACGTATACATGATTCGTCGTCAAATAAAAGTCGTTACCGACTCGAAAAGTTGCTTACAGCTTTCCGGGGTTTCGCGTAAATTGTATTAAGCGCGTTATAAGAGAATTGGATCTTGTTTTCTCCGTGTTGCTTCTAATCTTACAGTTATCATCCTTGTTATTAATATTATTATTAGCATTACCATTATTATTATTATTATTATTATTATTATTATTATTATTATTATTGTTGTTGTTGTTGTTGTTGTTGTTATTAATATTATTATTATGATTATTGTTATTACTATGAATTATTATTAGTATTATATATATACTTATTATTATTATCAGAATATCTTTTATAAAATTCATATACTTTTAATTGATCGCTTCTATTTAATCAAGATGAAGGAGAATCAAGTTTAACCGATATCTCCAATTTGATCGAAACCGAACGAGCGCGCCTGATACATTTCAGAAATAACGGTATTCTTTAATTAATCCCAATTATTTTTTCTGCGATGTAAGAATAAATTCAATAAATAACTTGTACTTTTTTTAGAATAAAACAAAAACATAAAAAAACAAGAACCATTCCCTTTAAAATGTTATTCGAATGTTTTATGTGGCAAAGATAAGTTCAATTTGTATTTATATATATGTTTTATCCCCCGAGTCAAATCACTCTTAATTCCATTTCAAAAAATTAAACAAAACAACGAACTTGTATTCTGAAGGAGAAAAGTGTACTTTATTAAACTACATTATCGCGGCATATTATTCACTGAAATTATTCCGGATAAGATCTCGAAAATTTAAAAAAAGAAAATGATATAAAAACAATGAAAACGGCTGCTCGAACGACGTGAAGGCGGATAAGTGTACATATACATGTAGTTTCAAAAACAAAGAGGCACAACGCGCCGCTTTTTAGATCTTAAATGTTACGATGGGAAACTATATAGATGCGGAAAATCCAGCGCAATACAAAGGCACCGGAAAAGTATTTCTCTTCTTTAGAAACGCATCAACACTATTATCTTTCCTTTTTCTACAGGAACATTACTACTACGTAGCTCGACGACGAAACGGTCGATTCTCCAAGCCATCAAGAATCAACTATTTGCCTCGTCGAAGATGGAAATAGGTTCTTTTAGCTAGCCTTCAAAATAGATCTTCTTGAGCCACTCATTTGTTTGAACAGTCGAAGACATATGTCGAACTTTGGAAATATTTTGCTGCTCTCTCTCTTTCTCTCTTTCACATTCATTCTTTTTCCTTTCTCTTATAAATTTCATAAAGCTATTCTTCATTATCTTTTACCATTATTTGCATAGTCCATCTACCGCTGTAAAAAACAGATTACTTTCCTCAAGATTTATATCGACGTTTGCGCGTGTATATTCTTTCTCTCCCGTATATAAGATGCATAAAAAATTTCGCGCTTTCTCATAATTATAAATAAGTTTAAAAATTTACAAAATTAATCTGATCTCCTTTATCAATCTTTAATAAACATATTGAGAAATAAAATCTGCATTAAAATATCGTTAAGATTTACATTATCTAGTATGCTGAATAATAATTTCTGACATTAAATCTTAGTTTCCTTAGTCACTTGTATCTCGAAAATATCTTTGAATTAAAGAAAATTATAACATACATCTCTTAAGATCAAACCTGCATAAGTGCGCGATATTTTTGATACGCCTTGTATGCAATTCTTTGCCTTTTTCTTTTTCTCTGCTTCTACCTCTTATATTATAATATATTTTGTATACAAACTTACACACTAACATATAATCTAAGACATATTCTCTGTCTTTATAATTACAAGTATACATGACAATATGAAGTATTTTAATATAAATTGATCTCTTACATATGGCTTTTATAGTATACATGTATATATATCCATGTATGTAATAATTTTAGTACATTATACTTGAGGTCTGATAAAACCTGAATTTTCTGTGTTACTCAAAACGTTTTATGCTAGAGATATGATGCAAAAGAATAAATAGGAAAGAATGCATCTAAATTAAAAAAGGAATTATTCCATAATTATTATAGTGAGTATCTGTTAAAGAGAATATAAGTGTAACTGGACACTTGGCATAGCATTAGATGCTTTTAATCAGGAATGTAAAGTAAAACATAACAATAGCGGAAAAGATAAACACATCTAATGAGATATAATTATAAAAAATATATCATAACATTTTTAATTATTTTAGCCATCAATGTATGTAAGTATGATAAAATGTTATAGATGCTTATGTTTGATAAGATAGACTAGATAGAATAGATATGAATTTCTAATGAATAGGTATGAATAGATATTGAAAACCATATTCAAAATTCCTACAACAAGATCTCATCATATTTCTAACATTTTACGTTATGGTATGCATATTTATACAATGCATAGACTTCATCTATAATACCTACAAATAAGATAAATAATAATAATAATAACAATAATAATAATAATAATAATAATAATAATAATATTATTATTATTATTATTATTATTATTATTATTATAACAAAAATGATAATGATGATACTGATAGTGAGAAATGATGACGACGACACAATGATATGAAATAGTACATAATGATAATAAAAAAGAAAATATCTATATATATATATATATATATGTATGTATTCACGAAGGTATTTATATGACTATAAAACAAATACCTGTCAGTATGGCAAGAAATGAATTGAGAAGAATGAGTTTAAAAAACGATGGCACGTATATTTATATTAAAGAAATAAGAAAGTATAAAACTTAAACGCAGTCTGACCATTACAGCAGATATTCTCTGTCGGAAACAATCACAGTCAGTGAAAATTTGCGCGCGCTGCGATTATGGATAAATATAAACATTTAAAAAAACTATAGCTTATATAGTCGAAAAAAAATTATAATATATATACATATTTATACCATACCTATAAAATAAATCTTATATATATATATCAGTATTCAACGAATATAACGAATATAAGAGGTAAAACGAAAATGTATAAAAACAATGTAAAAAAGACATCTAAAAAAAATTATAAAACGTAATTTAAACTTTCATGACAAGTGTTCGGTATAAGTCGTAAAGCGCGTAAGTCGTAAAGGAAAATAACGATGCGTTTGCCCCAAATCAACTGGGCAAATAAACGCGTACATAAAACTGTGCATATGTATATACAATATAAAAGTAAAAATTTAGAATATTGTATCGTAAAATATAAAATACTGTCAACTAATACATAAAAGGAACAAAAAGTTTTAATGAAACGAAACGAATAATTTTTGTCAACCGCGAAATATTGCTATGGTTTTGCCACTTTTTCGCTAGGGCATAGCCAAAAATTTTTAATTTAATATAAATTATACATCAATATATATGCACACTAGATATGTGCACAAAAAATCTTTTTAGATAATCTTTTGATGTATATATATATAATGTTTTATGTAAAATCGAAAATCGAAAAATAGTAAACACCTGTCAATCAACCTAACGATTATGTCACATCATTATGGGCATTTTGTCACAACTGTTATACCTGCGGTGAAACATTCTAGTAAAGTCGCCTAAGTCTCATTGTGAAAAACGTATCGATTACACGGGTATCGTTGTAAAGACCTTCGGGTGTCAGACCTTCGGTAGGTAGGTGCGACTTCCTACGGGTACTGTAAACACGTGGAAACCGCCGTCTAAACGCCGGCGCTAGAAAAAGGATCTCTCCGCGCGCGGCAGGGAGGAAGAGGAACGTGGTAGAAAAGCCTTCAATAGGATGAAAGACGACGAGGTCGGAATGTCAGTGGGACACGCCCATCGGAAGGTACTGTAATTTGATGCGATGTGCGACGCGAATGCGCGTCGAGCGAAAACAGAACGACCGATATATGAACTTGCTATCTGTACACGCATCTCTTTCTTCTTCTTCCTTCTCTCCTTTTTGCGCCTCCAGCCCCGAGCATAAAAATTATCCACTCGTGTTGCGTCACGTAAAAAAAAATACAGCACTGTCGATTGTATGAGAGAAACGCGATCCGATCGGGGATACGATACGTAATGTAACGCGCGCGCACGTGGTGTAAATATCGTCGAATCCCGGGGCTGTAAAAACGAATCATCGAATACCGAGATTCGAATGAGCAAGAAAGCACCTGAATATATCGCGTCCCTTGTAATTTTGACTTTTGCCCGCGCCTTCGGTCAGGCGAAAATATACGCGTTTCACGGCAACTCATGTGTAAAGCTCGGATCAAGATCAAGCGAACGAGCACGATCACAAACGAATATAAACGAACGAGCGTAAAAAAAAGCGTTAATAATAATTTTTTTAAAAAAATTGTATATATATAAAATAATTTTTATTAATTTTTTAAATAACCCTTTTTATTTATGTGTAGTCGTTTGCTTGATCTGTAGGAATTAACGTTTAAATTTAGAATATGCTTTAAATCTGTGTCCCCAATCCTCAAAATCCATTTTAGTCAATTGGCGAAATTAGCGAGCAATTAAACATAAATGAGAAAATAAATGATATCCATGTATTTATTGATAATTCTCGCAATTTAATATTGTGTAATATTATAATCGCAATAATGACTCACTATGTAGGACATATTGTCAATTGTTATAATGATTCATTAAGAACATAATTAATTAATCAAAGAGAAATAAAAAGATAGTATGCTAACTATATATCGTCAACTTTACTAGAGTTTGGAAAAATGCATGTTGCAGCTAATGAATAAAACAAATTGCAAAGTTATAAAGTATTGTATATTCTAAAGAAAAAAAAATGATTTTAGAACTATTTTTAAATGCAAATAAAAGACCTGCATAAAATCTTATCTAACAAAAAAATCCAATCAGAAAAGGCATTTGTTTCAATAATAACTCCACTTTGTACCTTATTTATGTGTTTCTATTTTGTTCCTTCTTTCTCATTTCAAAACGAAAACGCATATGCATCTTTAAAAACAAAACGTAATGAAATGGAAAACTGTAACCAGTAAACGACTGCCAAACCTATCAACAACAAAGATTACGGAAATCTTCAAAGCGCTGCTTTGAAACGAAACCGTTGCGATAACGAAATCATACATGTATACATACATACGTACTTTAGTCGACGAACGTCGTCGTTTCCAACTGCGACTTAAAACACGTTGTCGAATCTCAACAATTTCGGCGAAGCCTCCGTTACTATCTTCCAGTCACACCGCGTCTCACGCGATCTTAACAAACATAATCTCGCGATATGTTTTTTAAACACACCTCGAAAGTATCGAGCACGTGCATGCACGTTCCGCCCGATGCGAATTCGCGGAATCGGTTTCGAAGACACGAATTCGTCGAATCCGACGCAGAGAGAGAGAGAGAGAGAGAGAGAGAGAGACGCGAAGAAGGTTTCAGGTTACGTACGACGTTTCGGCGCGATCGCCAGCGAACAAATGAAGCGCGACGATGGTATCGCGACGAGAACGAGCGAGTGAGGGAGCGAACGAACGAAAGAGAGGAAACGCGACACGTGAGACGAACGTGAATTTCGAAACGCAGTTATCGTGGCGATAATTCACCGACGAACGCGATAACGATAATCGCTGGCGAGTTGACGACGAAAACTCGAGCAGCCACGCTCCCATTTGTCTACCAATCTGAAGCTCGTGAGCGACTAGCTTCAGACAGGACGTGTGCCTGTGGCCTGTCCTCTCAATACTTTCTCTCCCTCCCTCCCTCCCTCCCTCTCTCTCTCTCTCTCTGTCTCTCTCTAGCAGAATATATATCTCGATTTCATGCGCTTGAAATTACATAGATTGCAAGCGCGACACTTTCCATATCGCGTCATTTCAGACGCACTATACGGTGTTTGTTTTATTTCTAGATCACGTTTCTTTTTTTAATATCTTTTTTTTTTCATCATTTATGTTAATTTAAGATTTATATATTTGAGATTAATCATTATCCGGTATATATATAACCGCTAAATATTCGCTGCAAATTATTTGATCAGAATTTTCGCCGCGTGAAAAGTGACACTTGCAAAATAATTCACAATATGATATGATTCACATTATTTTTATTATAAGCGTATTTTTATATGTGCCCATTTTGTGTCCTTTATAGTTTTAGATATTGCATAATTAAATATTTCCTTTCTTTTTCACATATTATTTTCTATATTCGCTCTTTATCTGCCCATATTAATAGTTTAACATTTAACTGTCACTCAATAGAGAAGTGTCAAACTATCAAGATGAAAACCATCATTTGATCGAATTTACAAATATAATTATTATATTCTTTTAATAGCATGTTCGACTGCGACGATGCAAATCAGAATTAGATTCAACATTCAACTTTCATGAAGTTATACATACAGACTTAAAAGTAACTATTTGATAAGTGTATAAAAAGCGATTATATTATATTTTCGACTTACAATTTCACGTTTGACTTTTAGATTTTAATTCCAGGTTCAACTTTGCGTGAAAAATAAGTTTATTTAAAAATTAGAGTAAGTAAAATTGAGAACAGACTTTCGAATGGATTTAGATTGTTTCAATTAAAAATGTCATAATATTAGATAATCTTGAATGTAACATGTACACCGTATAGAAAACTCATATAGATACCCAAAATTAACTTGCGTTTCGTTCGACAATTCTTCGTTCAATTTAATCCCATTTAACAAATATTAATAAAAAAGCAATAAATTTTTGCAATGTTATACTTTCGCGGAGATACAGTAGATATTAAATTTTTTTCTTCGACACACTTCTCTAAGCGACTATCCAGTAGATGTATTAATTCAGTAAGTAACTTGCATCTTAAGATGTGTATTCTTATTAGTTGTACACACGACTCGACGTGACATTAATATTTACTGTGCCAGAAACGTGCTTCCGCAAAATCTGCAAGATATTAACTGCAAGATATCGTGATTATCGTGTAACCTAACCTAATTTAAATCTTTACGAGATAAATTTACTGAGCACGAAAAGTTTCAGACAAACACAGCCGCGGCGTAGAAACGCGCCGTTCTCGAACCGCGTGACGTCATTCTCACGCGCGCGACGCATATACCTCTGGGTGTGTATATTCATAAAATATACATATCATATATACTAACCACATAGAAGCGAATGATACTATATACGCGGCACCCACGCGGAAGATGTCATCTATCGCGAAATCTTACTCGATCACCCCGCGCGAATCGTCTCCTATTCTCTCTCGTATTTACGGTCGAACGCGTCACACCCACAGCATCACGCACACATGTATACGCTATGAGAGCACGCTCGTAGAAACACATAGCAGATGTACCTATTATGTAGGTAAACCACAAATAGGGAACTCTCTCTGTGTGTATGCATTTACCTTGCTCTGGAACACGCAGTAGATTCAAACACGATCTTGCTGAGATGTTGTCGGTCACCTTGACACGGGGAATCGTCCTAGATAGCGGATAACTCTTTCTCTCTTCAAACTCTTTTGTCACCAATTAACAAAAAAAAAAAAAACACCAAATAAAAACTTCTCTTGCCGGCCACTTATATCCCGCGAATATATATCGAACACCACTGTTCTCGGAAACTGCGTGTCTCTGAGACTCGTTATCTCTCTCACACACTTTACTGTAAAATCCCGGTTGTATTCTTCGCGAACACGACGCGGGCACAGACGACGGTATGTTACGGTATCCGTGCGAGTTGTATCACGAATGAAAAAAACGATCGCTCTCGCTCTTTCTCTATTTTCTCTCCCTCTCTCACGCGTTAGCCGGTTCGCGTTTGCTGAACCGTCGTTGCACCAACGTTCCAACTCATAATCAGCTTTCCCCGATCACACGAGCTCTCCCGGTTTTTTCTCAATTTCGCGCGCGCTGCAACTTTCTCTCTCTCTCTCTCTCTCTCTTTCTCACTTGCCAGCTTCTGTGTTTCCCACTTTCTCGCTGCTTCCTTCTCACTGCTTTCTCTCTCCCGCGCACGCAATGTGTTGTCTTCAATGACTCGGAAATGTCAAACTTTGCCGAGATTTGAACGTCGGTACGAGCCGCTGATGGCGAGACACGCGCGACCTGGACGAACGTTGAGGCAACACGACGGCGGCGACGAGGACGACGACGACGACGACGGCGACGTACTACGTGTCGCGACGATGACGACGGCAATAACAGCGGCAGCGACGGCAGCGACGGTAGCAGCTGCGGCGGCGGCGGCGGCGGCGGCGGCAGCAGCAGCGACGGCGGCGGCAGCGGCGGCGGCGGCGGCGG
>JBCEZX010000043.1:4875750-4888010 GCA_039654345.1 Cataglyphis cursor | reverse complement strand
ATATGCATACTGAAAGATTCAGTAAATATTTGTTTTCAATAAACGAAAAACAATTTTCTAATCGGTGGGTCGACTTGTCCACATTCATATGTATTAGGAATATCACTGTGTGTGTGTAATTCCTATTCCTTTTACACTATTACATTATTTACACTTGTGCAATGTCATTTAATAAGAAATAATGAAAATTTATTCATGATCACCGCGGAAATTATAGAATTCAAACTTGTTAGTATTTTAACGCGATAATGTAAGAAAAGAAAAAATAAAAAAAGAAAAAGAGATGTTATTAAATTTCTCTCTCTCTCTCTCTCTCTCTCTCTCTCTCTCTCTCTCTCTCTCTCTCTCTCTCTCTCTCTCTTTCATCAATCAGCTTAATATCTACATTAACACTGACTTCTCATAAAAATATCTTCTTTTTCCTCGTCGTACACAATGGCAAAAATTTTTGACTTATAGTCAAATTTCTTTACACTCTAGAGTTTCTGTGGAAGATTAGTATTTTCCTTCCACATGTGTACTTTTGTTTGTGCTATAAGGAGTATACAGCTTCTATGTCTCTCTTTATTCCTTATATTAATATTTTAGGAAGAAAAACATTCTTTGTTCTAAAAAAGATACAATTTAGCAAATCATTGCTTTATTATATACATATGAGTGCCCGATTACACACAATGCAGTCAAATTTCTTGAAAACTAAATCAATAATTGTGTCAAAATCAAACACCGTTTATACTTGACAAGAGACGTTACCGCGTTGATTGATGTATGATTCTATAGTGAGAATAATATTGGAGTCAATCAATAAATTATAAATCATCATAAAATGACAGAGCAAATATAAATCGTCATCATAAAATGACAGAGCAAATATAAATATAAATCAAGTCCAAGAAATAAAAATGGAAAAGAGAATGATCACGTATTTCTGTTGCGTCAACAAGATGAGACACGGAAGCTTTCAAGCACATAATAATACGAATATATGTTTATATAAAACTCACTAGATTCAAATCATGGGTCAGTAAGAACTACTCACGTCGACGACGAGACAGTGACAATCGGTTAGCGTCTTGGTGTTACCTCTTTGTCGAGGTCCTCTCCTCGTCTCAGAAATCTTTAACATGTCCCAAAAAGCTAAGCTCGTGCGACTGATAATGACCGGATGTAGCAAGTGGCGTGATACTCGACTGATGCGCCACGTTAACCGCTGTTAGATGATGATGATGCAGCGAATGATGCGAAGTATGTGTATGAAGAATATTGTTTGGATGGGGAACCTGAAAGTTCCCTGGTGGCGGGGCTCAGGACAGGAGAGAGCCCGGATGTCCGCCCGGAAGAACAGATGATGCCGAAACGGTTGTCGTTTGCATATTCGAAACGTTATTTTGTTGTTGATTCTGTTGCGCACCTAAAGCACACAAAATTGACGATGTAATACAACAAGAAAAATCAATCATTATAACAAACTTTTTTAGGCTTTAATACGCATGACATATTTCTTACTAGCATTTTGACTTAGTTCAGCTTTCACTCTTCTCGCAATGTGGCTTCTGGTGTGTTTCCGTAGATGATCCTTCCGATAAAATCCTTTGCCACATTCGGTACACACGTGTCGTTTCTCCCCAGAATGTATTACAAAATGTAATGTCAGTTGTTCCTTTCTCTTAAAAGCCTTCAAACAAACAGTGCAAACGTAAGGTCGTTCAGGATTGTGGCTCTGTTTATGACGCGTAAGATGATCTTTTCGTTTCAAGCCAGCGCCGCATATGTCACAGACAAATCTTCTTTCCAAGGTATGACCTAAAAGATGCTGTTCCAACAATTCTCGTTCCGGATATGCCATATGACATTCCGGACAACAGTACAACGTCGAGCCATCTAATGCTGTCGTTAGACGAATCTCGCCAGGTTTTGGACGTGGCTTCTTTTCCTTTGGTGTCTTCTTCTTTTTCTTCTTTTTATTATTCGGCGACATCATTATGTTAGGTGTCGTTGTAGTCGCCACAGCCACCGAAGTAGTTTGTGCCATCTCCGACTCCTTTTTGATACTTTCGGCAGAATATTTAAGAAAATGATGTAAACTCAATGGTAAAGTACTAGCCGGTAAATGACTGAGATAATCAGCTACAGTGGATCCGGGAGTAGCGAGCGACTGCCACGTAGCGGGCATTGTGGCTGGAGTCTGAGTATGAGCATGTTGTTGATGATGTTGATGCATCGTGTAATCCTGTTGAGTACCATTTGTAGCAGTCTCTCCATTGCGCTGTTCCTCGGCTTTTTTCTCCTTATTCTTATCCTTGTCTTGCAGAAGATTGCAAACATCTTGCTGATTTATAGTTTCCGTAGACTGCTGCAACGGAGAAAAATGTAAATGATATATTACAATTTAGATGATATATTATCATTGTAAGGATTTAGATTTAAGCTTTGTAGCAATAAACCAGTTAGATATTTAATGCTGTTTGCACCTTTCTTATCTTATATATTTTTGACAATTTATAAAATACAATGCGCTGCTTTTATATGTGTCGTAATTGTTAATATAATTATTTCTTGGCGTTTGTAATAAATAATGGTAATTTAAAAAAAATATACATACATGCGTAACACGTTTATTATATATGATATGCATTAAAGAATGTCTTTCTTTAAACGGTAAAGTATATTAAAAGATATTCGTTGAAAAAAGAATCAGATAAAAGATCCGTTTACCTGATGATACGAGCGTTTCTCTTGCATTCCAGGCGAATTGGCCGGCCGTTGTTGAACCGATTGGGCTTGAGAGTACGGCACATTTGGATAATGGTGAACGTTACTGTTGGGATAACTGGTTTTATTGTTCATCATCACTTGCGACTGAGCGGATTGTACGCCGTTGTTCTCGGGACGGTACTTTCCCATAACCGGCACTCCGATCGGAGGCTGGTTGGGAAAATGATTGGCGTAACGCGCGCCCGCACCGCTGGAGCTATCGGTCGCGAATTGATGGATACTCGGTATAGTACTAGGGAAATGACTTCCAAACGGCGGGAAATTCATTGCAGATCGTCAGTCGAATTCATATACCTGAACAGAAGATGAGCATCTCTTATAAGAGAATTATATATATATATATATATATATATATATATTTTTTTTTTTTTTTTTTTTTTTTTTTTTTCCGATATGCGCGAGAGAATGTCCAAGAGGTTACTTTAGGAAATGTACATTCTGTACAAAGAAGTGTGAAAGAAAGAAAGAATGAAAGAAAGAGAGAGAGAGAGAGAGAAAGATAAGATAACGAATGGATCATAGAGTTTCTCCTTTCGAGTCTCGCGAGCGAATCAAGACGGGATCGCCAAACCACGTATCGTCGATGAGAATCGTCTCTCTCTCTCTCTCTCTCTCTCTCTCTCTCTCTCTCTCTCTTTTTTTTCTCCATCGTTCTTTGCATGAAAAGATACGATACGCCTTTCACGTACACCGAGGGTGGCATCTCGCTTAGCTCGATTACGTCAAGTCGCACGGAACGGCAATGACACCCGGGAAAAGTATTTACTCACAACGATGTCCCTCTCCCCATGTTTCCTCGCTGCACAGGATCCCGGATCCTTTCCTCGGAAGGGGATCCCCGTGACAGACACACGAGAAAGTACGAGTGGTGCGGAGGCAGATTTTTCTCGCACGCGACAGCAGACGCAAGACACAAGACACAGAGAAAGAGACAGAGTTGGAGAGAAAGAGAGAAAGAGAAACAGAGAGAGAGAGAGAGAGAGAGAGAGAGAGAGAGAGAGAGAGAGAGAGAGAGAGAGAGAGAGAGAGAGAGAGAGAGAGGAGAAGGCGAGAGACAGAAGGCAAAAGCGCGACTGGTAGACTGGTAGACACGCCACCGCACTGGCGCGTCGCTCACAAGCGTCTGTCACAACGGACGTATATAATATAACGTAGCGGAATATTCGAACGATACGCTGGCTTGGTTCGTGTACGTCTAAAGCGCCAACACTCGCTGAAACACCCGACGAACGGATTACCAGCGGCCAAGGACACACCACGGCTAGACACCTCACCCCTTAGTCCTTTACGCGAGAACACGCCGTAAACGGGGAAAAAAGGATACGGATGGAAAAAAAAACTGCCGACGAAGACGGAGATAGTCGCAGAGGGGTGATCGATTGTCTGGGGGATGGGGGTACACGACGCGGCGGGACGCAAACACCACCCTTCCTTTCTTTCTCTCTCCATCTCTCTTCCCCACCCCATCCCACTCCGTTCCATCAGATACTTAGTCGATACGTGGCGTGGGGCCGCACCGTCGCACCACGGCACCACGCACCACCGCACCAAACTCTATGGGAGAGAAAATGGCCGTTGGCGTGCGGCTCGTCGGCCTTTCGCGCATGTAGCGCGCGAGAGACGCGAGAATTGGATGTAATATGCTTACCGTCCGGGTTAACCCGCGCTCGAGCACTCGCCTGGATCGTCGTTTTTTTTTTCTTTTTTTTTCTTTCCTTGTTCACGCGTAGCCGGCTGTCAAAGAAGGAGATCCCCCGTTGCGCGGTGTATCGTTGACACCTGTCCCTCAAGCCGGTGTCCCCATCCCTCTCATCCGCCCTCTACTGTGCCAGCCTCTTAACTATTTTTTCTCTCTCCCGGGTCTCCCGACTGCCGAAGCGGCGCGCCGAACCGCGTCCTCCCCGCCCCATTTCCGACGAAAATGCCCGAATCGGGCAGCGGAATTTTAACTCGAAACTCTTCCCGCCGTGTTACATTCCTCCTCCCTCTTCCCTCTCACCGCGACTCTTCCCTCATCCGATTCGCGTTTATCTCATCATCGTGTGGAGAACAAGAATATGTACAATAGGTGGTATACAACTTTGTCATCTTTCGTATATCGTGAAATCACTAACGAGATCTTAAATTTTCACGCAAGTTTTTCAAGAGAGAGAGATATTACGAGACACGTATTATAGAAAGATGAGGTGAATATAGTTTTTGTATTAAATGTATGTTTTATTTTATCTTGTAGCTCCTCCAATATTTATGTAAGTAACAATGAAAATTGCTTATGTACTATTTATCCTAACTACGATAATGATATATCTATATTATGTGATAATAAAATAATAATATATTTCTTGTACAATTATACCCATTGCCTTTAATTGCAATACTTATAATAAGTTTTTTTTTGTGTGGTATACATACACCTTCATCGAAAAACTTTTTTCACGTGAATCATGATGGATCGATTTGGTTTACATCTCGAAATATTTAGCGCTCTTTTTTTATAACACCGTGTGTTCAACCGAAAGGAATATCGTAAATAATTTGTATTTTGTCATAATATTCGTTTACGCGACGCGCAAATTTATTTCTTCGATATTAATATTAAATCTTTTTAGTATTTAATATTCCAATATTAGGTGAACCGAGTGAAAATACGAATCTTATTCGTGATATAATTATAGATTGCGGAAATGTATTTTATTTTACAGCAACGTGCGTAAATGCGTATGCTATAATTTTTTCTCTTTTATCGGAAAAGAATTTTTTAAACGCAATAAGCTAATTCTGTACTTTGCACCAAAAAATTTTTAAACGCGCGACACATTTTTCCCAATCTAATTATCCCACGATTTCAACATTCGAATCCTCTAAGCGCGGATTCCGAAACGTCTACGCGTCTTCTTTGAAAGTAACATATATGCAATGATCTAAATTATAGAAAAATGTGTGCATGCTTCTGTCAATATAATGCTACAAAATATAAATTGGACTTGATTCAGCGAATCAAGTTTCGTCGTAATGTCACGATTCTGTTGTACAAGAGAAATAAATAATAAGATTTACTTCGCATTAGTATTTATGCGACACGATTTTCTCCCTAATTGGAAATGAAAGATTGCGCTGTATTTACAAAACTCTGTTCCATGTGTAGTTAATTCTTTCATTACGTATTTTTATATCGTCGTAAAAGCAAATTATATTTTCAGCCCAAAACTCGATTGCCTTCTCATCTTCGACGAATCCAGTTCGCGCTTTCAAAAATATATATATATATTTTTTTATATTTATTTATATATTTATATATTTATATAAACTTTTCATATTTATTCCTAACTTGCGTCATGGAACTGGATCAGCGACAAAAACATCTTGTCCGAGGGGCGAGCGGATACTGTCGCTTCTTTCCACGTACGCTATAACGTGTACGTAAGAGAAGAAATTCGTAAATATACACGAACTTTGTTCGTAGATTCAGCTCGGTGCGCTTTACAGGATAATTGTTACAGGATAGTATTATAAACACGAATGCGAACTCTTTTTGTGTCGCTATTAAAAAGCCGATTGCGCGCAAAATCAAAGTCCCAACCGGTTTTGCGTCGATAAACATGGATATTCACATTTTTTTTAAAGAAACGGAGGCATTTCAAAAAACGGAGATTGCAAAATAATCAACTAGGCAACGATGAAGATCAATGAAACTTTCGATAACATCAACTCGCTTATCAAATTGCAAAATTTAATCAGCGAGTACGCTATGTCGTGCACGACCTCTAGCGTGCTGATGATTGAAACGAAAGTACCGCCCAAGTTGATTCGGGGCGGTAGGCTGTTGCTAATGCTGTTGCTGTTGTGTCTGCTGCTGCTGTTGCTGCTGCTGCTGTTGTTGCTGCTGTTGATGATGCAACATAGTCATAGCTCCAGTCTCGGCAGCTGTAGGCAAAACTACCGTAGATTGCTCGCTAACGGAAATCTGATGAATCTGCGCTTGAGAGCCTTGTCCTACTTGTATCTGAATTTGCTGCAATTCGGGTACCGAAGACTGTTGCTGCATTTGTTCTACTTGCTGCTGCTGTTGGTCCGCCTGTTGTTGATTTTGCGCCGCGTCGCTCGTGTTCAATGGATCCTCCTTGGCACGCTTAGCGAGGTGAGATCTCGCGTGCTTTCTAAGATGATCCTTCCGATAGAACGCTTTGCCGCATTCAGTACAGACTTCGGTCTTTTGACCCGAATGTATAACAAAATGAAGATTTAAGTGTTCTTTTCGTTTAAAGCCTTTCATGCAAACGGAACATATGAAGGGCCTGTCAGGATTATGGCCCAATTTGTGCCGCTCCAAATGTTCCTTTCGTTTAAGACCGGCGCCGCAAATGTCGCATATGAATCTCCTCTCTATTTTATGCCCAATCAGATGCTGTTCCAAACTTTCTTTCTCCGGATATGCCATATTACATTGAGGGCAGCAAAATAGGGTTGTACCATCGAGAGCAGTAACTATGCTCACTTGCCCTGGTTTTGGTTTTTTCGGTTTCGGAGGTTTCTTTTTGTATTTCTTTTTTCGCTTCGGCTTTGCCCCCGGCTCCTGTTCTTCGACAACATCAGGAATGATCGCCGTCTCTCCTCCTGCGACTGTAATCTGCACCGCTTGCTCCCCCGAGGCTGTGCTTCCGGAAGCATCAAGACCATCCGCCCCGAGCGGACTAGACTCGATGGTAGCTTCTCTCTTTATAGTTTCCGCCGAAAATTTGAGAAAATGTTGCAAACTAAGAGGCAGAGTACTGGTAGGTAATCTGGAGAGATAATCCGCGACTGTAGATCCTGGAGTGGCGAGACTTTGCCAACTAGCGGGCATAGACGTAATAAACTCTTCCCCGCTCTGATTACCTTGATTCTTGACACTGCCCCGCTTAATAAGGGCCACGGGTGTCGTACCCTCTTTCACGTCCTCCTTAGATTCTTCTATGCTTTCTCGCAAGATCAAATCTTGAGGAATCTGGGCGACTACAGTCAGACCTTCGGGCGCTCCCGGAAGCTGTACCGTCTGTTGAATGGTCTGCTGAGATGTAGTGGTCACAGCGGTAGACGTACTTTGCGTCGTTTGATCGGATCTAAAATCGGATGGAGCAATCAACGAATTAAATAGAGAAATTAATCCCTTTCGACTTGGTTTTATATACAAAATTTAAGATAAGACGCGAAATATAGAGAATATATACATTATGTTACTTACGTTTGCGTAGTCGCCACAGTATTTTGCGGTTGTACTTGTATTTGTACCCCATCTGCGCCTTGCTGACTGTAGGCAACAGTGAGGACGGTAGCTGCCCCCTGCGGAAACTGACCCAACGATATTGGAGCCAAATGATATTTCGGTTGATCACCGCTATTTCCGCTTTGAGATACGCTAGGATTGACCACTTGTATCTGGACAGTCTGTTGTTGTTGCGTGCCATCTTTTCCCGGTACAGTAATAGGCAAAGTAATAATCTGTTGTTGCTGACTGTTACCACCCTGAGCCACGGCGAAGCCATTTGGATCGACTGGCCTTAGGTAATGAACGCCACCTTCACCACCTGACAGAACTCCAACCACTTGTCCACCAGTAGTAAGATTCTGCGCAAATTTTGCTGTAGCGAATTGATGAACAGTACCGGTCGGCAGCGAACCGGTGAATCCAGGGAATGGTGTAAAATTCATTTTTCAGAATTACACCTGTAAGAACAGAAATTCATTTTTACCACTTCAATAATGACAAAGTATTCCATTTTTAGAATTTAACATACTCCAATAAAATGTAATTGGCATAAACAAGAGATTTAGTTGAATTTAAAACATGCTCTCCCGCGTGATTACAAATAAACATAAATCTTGGAAATTTATTTATTTAAAATCTTCAATATATACGCACATAACTCACACTAAATGTAAGAATGAATGTTAGCGCAAATGCAGTTGTAAATATAAATGTTATTTCCAACAAATATACACAGCAAGTATACAAAAAAAGTTGTACTTTTAAACGCGAATACGATTAACTATATTCTCGGTGTTTTGTCTTCTTACCCAAAATGTTGAAAATGAAGAAATTACAAATAGATAAAATATACATGTAGATAAACATTTGCTTCGTATATTTTACATTTTTTTTCCTTGAACTTTAACTTGTACTATAATGTTGCCAAAGACGTATATTGAGACGTGTCCATTTTTACTCGCGTATATTGTTGATAAATTATTTAAGAAGTACACAAAATGTGAAAGACAGCAAAAACATCATCTATGGCTATGGATGGGGATGATATCGAATGAAATTCTTGGCTGAAACTCTTAAGCATAAATTGGCGAATCGCCGTTATCATTGTACGATCCATACTTGACGTATCGTATCATATCGTAATTGGGAAATTAAAATAGAAAACAATATCGTACAACACACGAGAAAAGTCAATCTCCATCATTTACACGCATACACACGCGCGAAAGTGTTCGGCCACTATCCCGGTAACGTAACCTAATTTAACCCAACTTCCTCGCATCCTCCCTCCCACGTGCTTTTCCGCGAAAGCGACAAAATGAAAATCCCACGTTGATTTAGCGACTCGCCTCGGAGGCGAGTAGCGTGCTCTTGACTCGGAGCCTTGGTGATATCGTTCCGAGGGTGGGGTGAGATCTCCCCCACTTCACCCCCTCCCCCTACCTAAAAGGGATCCGGGAGCAGGGAGGATAGTCGTCAAAGTGGCCCAGGATCCCACCCCACTCCATCAGGCGGTGATGGTACCCCTACGGGTGCCGTAAGGGGTAGGAGCGCGATGAGGGTAGGGGGGAGGTCCATAGGTGGGAACCTACCGCGAAATAGAGCTCGAGACTCCGTTCCCTCTTTCTCTCACGCGCTACCTCGATGTGGCGATGGGCGATGTACCGCGAGAAACGGTATGAGAAAGAAGGTGAACTGGGCGAGGGTAGGGGGAACATCAAGAAAGAAGGGAGTCGAACCTCGGGTGGCACACTGGCACTCCCCGGGGAAGGGGAACGCGAAAACGCGTCGGGGGCGAAGGCACCCGTTGTCGCGGACAGCGCAGACACACCGCCAGACGAATTGGGACAATGATGACAATGATAACGCGGGATGACGATATCCCCGCCCAGACGAGCAAAGAAAGAAACAGAGAGGTTAGAGATACCGTGTACGTGTGTGTGTGTGTCTACATGTGCGCGCTCGGAGATGCCTCTTCCGTCGAAGGAGGGCCAAAAGGGTGCTTCTACCGTGGTTCTGCCTTCCTTCTCCTTCTGTTGTCCCGAACGAAGGAGAAAGAAAGAGAGACTCTCTCTGGATGTGTCCGGAGCGCGCCAGCTACTCTTCATCCGTCGTCGTCGTCGTCGTCGTCGTTGCCGCCGCCGCCGCCGCCGCTGCCGCCGCCACCGCCAACGACGACACCACGCGACGTGTTTTTCGTCGTACGCGGAATGGCGTATATGCGACTGATCGGTCAGCTCCGCCTGTCGCTCGTGCCGCCGCTGGACGCTCTCGCAAGACGCGCATGTCGTAATGGCGCAGCGATTCTCTCCTAAGGTTAACCGAGGCCAACCAAAAGAATCTATCCTTCTCCCGCGATGTCTCTCTCCCTCTATCTTTCTCTATCGTTCGCGCTCAAGTCTCGAGCGTATATACACGTATATGTCTATCTCCGCAAAAGGTACATTTGTGGATTTTTCATGAAATTTATCGGGCATCAGTCAAACGCGTCTCTCGTCGCGCTACGATGAGGCGAGCTACGATATCACTGCGCGGCGCACGGAACGGGGCGCTGCACGCCGAGCGGATCGGCATCTGTTGTATGTATGTGTGTACGTACACCGCTCTCGTTCTCCTCGTTCTCATGCGTTCAACGCCTTTGATATAAAAAAAAAACTTTACATTTTATGCTTTAGAGAAACGCAAGGAACGTACGAATGTAATTGTCGCGGCAGGCATCAAGAGAAAGAATTACGATTTCGACGGGAATGAAAACAAGGCGCTCGTAATCTTGGGCGCTTAATGATGTTTCCCCCGAGATTCGAGTAGCAGCAGCATCAATTGCACAAAATGCGCACGTACGCTCGCTGTTATGTCCGCCATGATGAAAAATCATCCGCGTTAGAAAATGGCACGCGACTCTTTTTTTTTTTTTTTCCATTTCCCTCTCTTCGCCTCTCTTTCCCGCTCTATGCACGGCGAAATCCCTTCTAACACGCCGCGAATATATTCCCTGTTCCTCTCCCTACTTTTGTCCCCCTTGTCGCGTTTCCTACCTCGTCTCGTCTCGTTTCGTTTCGTTTCGTTTCGTTTCGTTTCGTTTCGTTTCGTGTCGTTTCGATTCGTCTCGTCTCGTCTCGTCTCATCCCGTCCCGTCCCGTCCCGTTCACGCTGTACCCGGGGGACCAAGGACGGAAGTAGGAAAAAGATCGACGACGGCACACTGCAAAAGATGCATCAGCTGACGAAGAGCAGGGCAGAGGCGAAACGAGGCGACGGAGGTACACGGGCAGGGCTGTTGTTTACACCCCCACCTCGATGGGTTAGAGGCAGCGAGATGCCACGGAGGGGCCTCCGAGACCTCGACGAACACCCACCACCACGCAATTTCCAACCCCACCAGCCTCTCAACCACTGTCCGCACCTCCAACCACCCCACCAAAGCCAGCTCGAGCCAAGCCGTGAGCCACGACGAGGGGCCCGCGACGATTTTAGTGTCTTGGGGTGGGTGCTCTCTGTGGCCACCGTTTCGCGGTTTCTCGTGCTCTTCATGGTTTCATGGTCTACGTCGTTGGGAGTGTAACGTGACATGGAGCAACCACGGGGCGCGGTACCGTCGGCCCATCTGCCCGATATTACGTAGTGCGATCGAGCCAGGATAATAAAGAAAAAGAGACATATATATATATAAAGGGAGAGAGAGAGAGAGAGAGAGAGAGAGAGAGAGAGAGAGAGAGAGAGAAGGGGAGAGAGAGGAAGACACATATGGTAGTTGTATGCAAAAATATACATATATCGATATATAATATATATATGGATATATGTATATTCTAAAGAGACGGACGAAAGAAGATCGGGCAAGTAGTTATTTCTCGTCTCAATACGTTCTACTTACTCGTAAGTACAGGCGGTAGACAAGCGGGCAAAGAGACGAGAAAGCAGCTCTCCAGTGCGCGCTCGGCTCCAACGTACCGCTGTTACTGTCGCCGCCTTCGTGTAACTCCGCTTAGTACGGGAATCGTCCGTCCGGCTGGCTCGCCTGCGTCGTTGATCGTGCCCCGATCCTCAGCGCGGCGGCAACGACTTTCTCATTTCTACGTGCACGACGCTGACCGACGTATCGTCGCGGCTATCGGTCTGCACACGTCATACGTATACGTAGAGAAATCCATATGTGACGAGAACGGGATATACACACACATACCACGCGCGCGCGCGCGCGCGCGTCTCTCCCCGAAACTTCTGAAAGTTGGTTTACACT
>JBCEZX010000043.1:4856029-4866546 GCA_039654345.1 Cataglyphis cursor | reverse complement strand
TCTATCTATCTATCTATCTATCTATCTATCTATCTATCTATCTATCTATCTATCTATCTATCTATCTATCTATCTCTTTATATGCGCGCGCTTTCCTTTATATACATTTTTTGAAGCAGCGGATTTTGTATAAAAAAATAGATACGTGTAGAACTTGTATCGTCGCATTTCGCATACGCCACGTGCACATGATACCGATTCCGATAAAATATGGTATCCGCTTTGGATTTCTCGAAGAAGGTTGAAGAACTACCTGTGCAAAGGCTCCATCTTTCTTCGCACGTAACATTAGTTCTTTCGCTCACACAAATCTTCAAAAAATTCTAAACGTAGATCCAGATCCTGAAAAAAAATTACGATTAAAGTTGAAATATTTTATTCTTGGAATTCTCTCGGTTCGCGCGAATGTCATAATTTACGTTTATTCATCAAAAAATGACGTGTTCACGAGCGTTCGTGAGTCGTTTCAATCGCGATGATAACTCACGAAGAAACATGTGTTGCATTTCGCCGAAGGGGAAAGAACGTTGATGACTCGAATGTACGTATAATAGCGCAACTTCGGGCTTCTCGGGGTCTTATGCGAGGACCTTGATGCGGGGCCCTATTTGGTGGACAAGGTCGAAGCATCTCTTTCGGGTCATTGGGTCTTTGGAACACGCATAACAGGGTTAATTATTTGATTGAAAAGATAGAGATGGAGATGCCGGACAAGACTTGTCTTTATCGTGCTATGTAGCTATGTCATCGATCAACAAGCCAAATTCGATTGAATCGGTATGCATGGTACATATCATGTATATGATAATTACATTGAAAGGAAACGTTTGCGTTTAAATGACTCGAATATATTCGGATGTCCGTAATGATGTCGAAACACACGTTCATTACGAATGAATCAACGATTCGGTGATGTATCGGTGGAATGTATATGGTGTGACTCCGAATCGTCCAACATCTCACAGCAGATTCACATCCGCTTTTTCGTGTATATCCGTGGCCGGTCACGTGCTCGGCTACGCAAGCACGCGAGACAGCTTCGAGAAGGAGCGTATCGATTTTGAAGGGGGGCCTCCCTCTCGCCGCTCCGCAGCGCGCTTGCATCGCGCTAGGTATATCTGTATTAACCGACACACATGCACGCGTGCGCGCGCGCGCGCGCGCGCAAGCCGTAAGGGCCCGGCATGACGTGGCGAAAGAGTGCAACGCACCCTTGCATCCCTGTCCTTGAATCTATTTTTACCGACTCCGTTGCATTTATGAGAAAAGGAAGACAAAAGAACGCGTATCTCTTGTAATGATTTTTAACGATTCGACGCTTCTCGAGTCTAGATTTTAATTCGTCATGTATGTGCGTTGTGAGAAAAATGCATTACGATTTTTATCATCCATTTATGACGAAGCTTACAATTTTATCGTAATCGGAGAATTTAGTGGATTTTTCGGTGGGCGCCAATAATACCAATCGAAACGTACGTCCAATGTTTTACACATTGACAATTATAAACGTCATTTTTGAAAAGAATTTTTTAATAACCTTCCGTTGCTCATATATTACATCGGCCTTTTATTATTCTTTTTAGATATTTTTCAACATAACAAACTTTTCTATTTACATTTGATAATAATAATAATAATATCTCGGTGTTCTTTCCGAAACATTTAAAAACTACTCGACAATGCCGTGAAAGTTTCGAAAATTGTTAGCGAGGCATGGCTATCGCTGACGAAAGAGAAAGAGGAAAAGAGAAAGAAGGCAAAAGATAAGATATATAATTTCATTTCGATAATCTTTGACATTAGCAAATCGATGTGCGTATAACTTACTCGAGTATCTTTAAGAATTAAAATACGCCACGTCGTATAGAATGTTGGAAATCCTACATCATCGTCGATAAATACTGATAAATACGATGTCGCGAAATCATGCAGGCAGGTAGCCCGCGATCCCGCGAACGAACCCTTTTCCGCCTAGTGTATACTTCCAAGAGACATTATGCTCTCTCTATCGTACGATTTGAAGCGGCATTTGGAGAATCTAGCCGCTAGCCGGTTGGCGGACCAATCACCGCGTCGCTTTCGTTTTATGCCCATATATGGCAAGAGCTGTGAATGTGCACGGTAGGGGAAGCCGGGTGGACGAGTCCATCCGCGCTGAATCCAGGGGTGTGCCTTGCGAATCGGCAGGTACGTCGATTCCTGCGAATAATAAATGACAAATGAGAACGTCACCATGCGGCATCCGAAAAAATTTTTCATCACTCGGTGCTCGCGGTCGCGATCCTCCGATTTATCTCAGCCGAGAAAGGATAGGATTTCCGGATAAAACGGAGATTTGTAAAAATCCTCGGTATGCCGACCATACCCCTCGTGGACGAGTCCATGTGACGTGACGTGACGTGTGACGAAGACGATGAGGCGAGGTCGGCGAGGAGCGGCGAGGGGGAGGAGAGACGAGGAGAGACGAGGTGGCGCGGCGCGCGATACCGGCTTGCGGTTGTCGTACGGCTACCATCTCGCTCCACGTCGCCTCCACGTTCGCGGTGCTAGTTCATTTAGTGTTCGTTCTCCGTTGCCGCTCCATCGAGATTCGCTCTCCGATCGAGAATTTCGATCACGTTTAACTGCGCGTCGAAAGAGAGAGACAGGTAAGTGAGTAATAGCATCGACCGCGCGACGGGTACCCTCCATCAACTGTCACGCGTCGGCGAATTTTCGGCAGCGCTCTCCGGACAAAAGAGCGATCGACTCGCGTGAAATTTTTCCGCTATCTGGCCGGTAGCCGATAGCCGATAGCCGGTAGTCGCCATAGCAGGGCGTTGCTCCGAATGCATAGCAACGCGAGCGTGTCGTTTACTTTTTTTCTTTCTTTTTCTCCGCATCTCGAATTTCGAATAACGTCGAACGAGATTATCGCGACAGGTTGCCGTCGAGTGGTTGCGGACGTACGTCCGCATATCCAGACAGGTGGTTGCCGTTTATTAATAGACGACGCGTAGCCCGCGTTACTAACCTACGACGACGGATACGCGCATCTGCTTTTCGGCAACGGACGTTATTGTAGGTAAACGGGAGAAATTATAAATTGCGAGATTGATTAGCCGTTATTAAAAAAAAGAAAAAAAAAATTAAAAATGCGCCTTGGAGGATATGAATAGAATCGCTGAGAATTCCGTCCTAGGCGATCGTGAGGGCGTCCATGATAAATTGGCGAAATATTCACCCACAAATAGGTATTTGATACACATCGAACGTTATAATCGATTCGATTATAAGACCCTCGCAGAGTTTCGGCGGTCAATTTAGCGAATGCATTCACGCATATATATACACACACACACATCCATCCATCGGATGCGTGAGACCCAACCGGTTCATCGCCGACGGGCGTGTTGAGGGGGAAGGGAAAAGAGGGAACCGGCGGACCCCTCCGTGTCAGAGTACTTCCATATATGGTAAAGAAAGCCGGGATTGGTCGAGGGTGTCCCACCCTTATTGGCCGAGCGTCGCATAGTGGGGAATCTAGGAACAACGCGTCTGTTCATATAATACACCGCGGGCGGATTGTCGGCTACACTCTGTGTTCGGTGCTAGATATCGGCGGATTGTGCGGTGATTGATCAGTGTCGCTGCTTACAACTTGTATATAACTTCCTTTTTTTACTCCAAACGTAAGTTCAAGTCATCGTGTAATATCCGTAATCGTAGAACGCGCGATTTTTAGGATTGCGTTTTAAAAAGAGAATAATATACGCCGATAAAAAAAAAATATCGCATGTATAACAGTATCGTTGTGCGAACGACAAAGTGACGGGTGTACTGGGTGAGCGCATTGAGTGTTTTAAAGTGAAAAGACGTGGAGGTAACGGTTAGATCGCAACATTCGTCGAGATTCGCGAAAGAGGAGAGATTCGAGAATGTGTATCGAGATATGTTCGCACGATGATTATATCGCGATGGTTCACGTCTAAATCGATATCGCCGTTAAATTTGCAAAATTTCGTCGCGAAATTTCCAAAATGTCACGCGTGAGAGAGATGGAGAAGACCGTCTGCCGCCGTCATCGGCTTGTGAAAGGGCGGGGCGGGGCAGAGGAGCAGGGTGCGGTTTCGATAATTAGCGATGATAAGATTGCTTTCTCGCGTCCGCTTCATCGCGCTTGCCTTTCGGTGCACTTTTTTTTTTTGTATATTGATAAAAAAATGCGTACATTTTTCATTTTATTTCTATCTCGAATAGTCTCGCGACTTTTCGCAATCGAATCGTTTGATTCTTGCTACTTGTGTGTTACATGTCCTTTCGACGCCATCTTGAGCGTGTTTGGAAAGCTGGCACCGGTTACCGGCTCTCAAATGGAATTTTCAATCTACCGATACGTTCAATAATGTGTTTCGACAAACAAATTTTTCTTTTCTTTTTTTTTTCTTTTTTTTTTCTTTTTTTTTCATTTTTCCAGTATATGATACCTGGAATAATAATTGTTACAATTGTCGAATTGCTGTTTTTATTTACATGTAAAAATTCTTTGACGTGCAAAAAATTAAAGAATAAAATAAAGGCATATTTTTCGCTATTTCGTTATTTCGTTAACGACAAGATGATTAAGATATTCTCTCCTTGTTACGCTAATCCTAATGTTTCTTTCGTAGATAAATCAAGAGAACAAACATGTGCGACGAGGAAGTTGCCGCGCTCGTAGTCGACAATGGATCCGGCATGTGCAAGGCCGGTTTCGCCGGGGATGACGCACCCCGCGCCGTCTTCCCGTCGATCGTCGGCAGGCCACGCCATCAGGGTGTCATGGTCGGTATGGGACAGAAGGACTCCTATGTCGGTGATGAGGCTCAATCGAAGAGAGGTATCTTAACGTTGAAGTACCCGATTGAGCATGGTATCGTTACCAACTGGGACGACATGGAGAAGATCTGGCATCACACGTTCTACAATGAATTGCGAGTAGCTCCGGAGGAGCATCCGGTCCTTCTTACCGAGGCTCCCTTGAATCCTAAAGCCAATCGCGAGAAGATGACTCAAATCATGTTCGAGACATTCAATACCCCAGCGATGTACGTTGCGATCCAAGCCGTATTGTCGCTGTACGCCTCAGGTCGTACCACTGGTATCGTACTGGATTCTGGTGATGGCGTCTCTCACACTGTACCGATCTACGAAGGATACGCCCTGCCGCACGCTATCCTTCGCTTGGACTTGGCCGGTCGCGACTTGACCGATTATCTCATGAAGATTCTTACGGAGAGAGGATACTCCTTTACGACTACGGCCGAGCGAGAAATTGTCCGCGACATCAAGGAGAAGCTCTGCTACGTCGCGTTGGACTTTGAACAGGAGATGGCTACAGCGGCCTCTTCCTCCAGCTTGGAGAAGAGCTACGAACTTCCCGACGGTCAAGTTATCACTATCGGTAACGAGCGATTCCGTTGCCCGGAGGCTCTCTTCCAACCCTCGTTCTTGGGTATGGAAGCCTGCGGCATTCACGAGACTACGTACAACTCGATCATGAAGTGCGACGTCGACATTCGTAAAGATCTGTACGCCAACACCGTTCTGTCCGGTGGTACCACCATGTATCCTGGCATAGCCGACAGAATGCAGAAGGAGATCACTGCCTTAGCCCCGTCTACCATGAAGATTAAGATCATTGCCCCGCCTGAGAGGAAATATTCCGTATGGATCGGTGGATCGATTCTCGCATCGCTTTCTACCTTCCAACAGATGTGGATTTCGAAGCAGGAATACGACGAATCCGGACCCTCCATTGTCCACAGGAAGTGCTTCTAAGCGCGCCTTCTCCATCGCATATTATCATTCCCCGATCCCTGAACTTGGAGAAGAGATAAAGAAGAGAGAGAGAGAGAGAGAGAGAGAGGAAAAGAGAGAGAGAGAGAGAGGGGCTTCTGATTCGTTTCGCAGGCGGACGTAACATCAACTTCCGCGACGATTGCCCTTTGGTTTCTCCGGGGCGAAGGTAGCTTCTTTCAATTCGGATGTACGTGTTTAAGATACGCGTGTTAACGATTAAACGAGAGGAGAAGAGGAGCTTTCGATATCTCCTCCCCGCGACGCGTGTTCCTCGGTCTCGGCGGCGATCCAAAATAAACCTGCGGTTCGTTCTTGCTCTTGTTTAAACGCGATCATTTTTTTCATCGTTTCTCATCGATTCAATATAACGATCTTAAACATGTGCCCCGATTCCTAAATACCTTTTTCTACCTTATCTTATAATCGAGTCCTTTGTATTATATATTTGAATAACTTGCGTCTACTACACGGTAGCATTTAGTCAAACATTCCTCGCGCGACATCCTTCTCTCAACGCGAGTAAAACGCTTCCTTTTCGTTAAACTCGTCGCTCCGTTGTACGCTTCGATTGCCAGTTTTCTTCGAGGATTCGAGCAAGAAGAACGTTCACGCGAAGATAAACTCCGAGGTTTCTGTTTGCGGGAAAGATCGTCGATTGTTCTTCCCGCGGAAGGAGACGATGGACATATGGCAATCAACGTCGGTCAATGCATTCCGATCAATGTGCTGTATTTTTAAGAGGCGCTTGCGTCGAAGCTAATACACAAAACACGTTGTACGTCATTCCGCGCGCAGAGAGATAAGCCTCCGACTTCTTATCTGTTTATTTTTTTTTTTAATTATTATTTGTCTATCGTTGAGAGAAAAAGATGGCCTTTTCTGTCTTCTTTCTTTCTTTCTTTTTTTTTTTTTTTTTTTTTTACACCGTGGGGTAAACCGCAGATCTGGAAATGTCCTATGAACGTTCGCTCAAATAAATGGAAAAATGAAAGACACCACCACGGTTTCGACCCCGTAAGCGTAGCCAAAGTATTATAATTTATTCCCATTGTATTGCGCAAGACCATTCACGTACACATCCTAAAGACTACTTTAGACTTATGGGATTATAAAATAAAAGTCTGAAAAATATGAGCTGTGAGATCTGTCGAGTTTCTTGAAATCGCAATCGTCGTCCGCATCCTCTCATCGCATCCCATATATCCCTGTCCATTTATAATGTTTTCATTCAATGTATATTTGTATTTACGAATATCGTTTTTACATATAATGTAGTCTTTATAACATTGGATATTGATTACTGATAATATGATATAATTATTCGAAAATCTAAATTTTTATTATACAAACTTGGTGAAAAATTAAAAACTTTTTTATTGAAAAAAAAAAATGATAGCGAATGTTTTAGCAAGAGAAAAATGTAACTAGTAAAATAAAAGAATATTTTTTATAGTTTTAAAAGAATGATAAAAGTAAAGAGAGAGCAGCAAAATGAGATAAAATCTTACAGGGATCGATGCTCTCTTTAGCTCTTGGATTTAAATAGCAGTACAGCAGGAGCTTCTCGTCTCCCGAAATTTGAAGGAATTCGAATCGCATCGATGAGAATTTCAATAATCAGGCTAGAATAATTGATCATTCTAGCGCATTCTAACGATGTCGCTCATCGCGACAATGTCTGTATTTTTCTCTGCGATACCACTCGACAATTGGTCATCTGTATTTACAAAAAATTGATGACAAATTCAAGTTGAAATGTTCAAATCATCTCCGAATCGAGAAAAGATATATAGATGAAAGTTTATCGCTATCCTTTGGGACTACGTACAATTGATCTTGATCACATTGCGCGGGCATATTCGACGACGAGAATCAATTTGCGTCTAGTCTGTGATCGGTAACTGACAAAGGCAGGCGTAGGGGCTCCAGGGGCGGTGGCGAAGCAGCGGCAGAGGGCAGAGGCAGAGATACATATGTGATAACGAGACGTGACGTCTCGTCTCGCAGCGTCTGTTTAGATATATCCTCTCGGAATCTTCGAGCTTAGCGCTGACTCGAAATGTCCGAGCAGAATGTCAGCGATCAATATACAACGTGGGTAAGGAAACGTCCGAGTTTGAATCGTTTCTGTATTTATTGATGACATGAATCATAACCTAAATTCGTAAACAAAAACATTTGGAGAAATTCACATATGCTCGGATTCGCATAGGTCGGATTCGTGTACATTTTCAATCTCATCGTTGGAACAGGCGCCCTGACTTTACCCGCGGTATTCAGTCGAGCAGGATGGGCGTTAGGATTAAGTGTCATTTTAATATTAGCTTTCATCAGGTATGTAGAAAAGATCTTGTCACAAATTTTCAGGAAGACATGCTCCAAGCTTATATGTTTCATCTCACTGAGTTTTCTTTGTACAGTTTCATTACAGTTACATTCGTCATAGAAACGATGGCGTCAGCTAACGCTATAGTCACATGGAGGCATATTCAGCATCGAAAACGTGTAAGTGTCTCTGGATTTACTTTTATTTTTTGCAAATGACAATCGAGTATTCTAACTTAGAAAGATGGAATAAAAATAACAATGAAAGGTGTACATTGCAACTGCACGTATAAGCATACGTGCTGTATGATCTTACATAAATATAAAATAAAATTAATATAAAATTGCCGTAAACACAAAATTTATATTGTAACAAATATTTAGATCGAGATACATGTATTTTTTCAGATTTTACAAACAATAGGTGAATCCGGTCCTTCCAATTCAGATTCGGAGGATACTCCGCTCGTAGCACCCCCTTCGACTAGTCCAGAGCATTCAGATATGTCTTATAGATACTATGTGATTCGTGATAAGATAGAGATGGGCCAGATGGCATCCATCTTTTTCAACAGATTTGGCATTATCTTGTTCTATTTATGTTTTGCCATATATCTATATGGAGATTTAAGCATTTATGGGGCAGCAGTTGCAAAGTCATTAGCGGATGTTGCCTGCACTTATCTGCCAAAAAACCTTACGTGCAACAACACGATACCAGACACTGAACCTTGCTGGGATGGTTTTATGATAAATCGATTCGATGCATATAGACTATTTCTGGTATGTCAGTAGTGATTTGAAAAATCTCAGTAGTTTAATGATTTTTGCCAAAATTATAAAGCTGCACGATAGTAATTGTTGCGCTGTTTCTATTTTCAGACAATGTTTGTACTATCATTGGGGCCGTTTGTGTTTTTTAATGTTCAGAAGACCAAATATCTTCAGCTGTTGACTTCGATAATGCGCTGGCTTGCATTTATTGTAATGATTGTCTACGCTTTGAAAAATCTTATCGTACACGGTCCTCGAGGCGATCCACCTATCGCGAATTTAGCCGGTAAGTCGAGGAAATATGATAATTATTAATCTTTGCCTTTTCATCGATTAATACGTAATCGCTAATTATATAAAGAGACACGTCACTATTTTAGGAGTTCCCAGTCTTTTCGGCGCTTGCGTTTATTCCTTCATGTGTCATCATTCGTTACCAGCACTTGTTTCACCGATAGCGAATAAATCTAAACTAAATCAATTTCTAGCACTCGATTACACATTAATAGCTTTCTTTTATTTATTATTAGCGATGACAGGTATCTTTGCCTTTGAGCATTTGGATGATCTTTATACTTTGGATTTTGGACCGCGTGGCTCGGGTGATTGTTCCAAGAATAACAATATTTTTATTCTCCTTATAGAATATTTTTTAGCGCTCTTTCCAGTGTTTACTTTAAGTACCAGTTTTCCCATTATAGCCATTACTCTTCGAAATAATTTGCAGTCGCTCTTTTTAAATGAGGATAAAACTTACAATTTATGTATTCGGCAATTCGTCTTCCCTATCTTAGCAGTAATACCGCCATATCTGATCGCGATGAGTACCAAAGATTTGTCGAAATTAGTTGGTATTACAGGATCATATGCTGGAGCAGGGATTCAATATTTAATACCTACATTCCTGGTTTATTATGCCAGGCAAAAGACTAATAAGATCATCGGCCTTGGCGTCGTTAATAAATTTGCAAGTCCTTTTTCGGGCAGGTATTGGTTGGTTTTTGTTGTAGTATGGGCGATTGCGTGTATGATTTTAGTATCGGTCAATTTAATGCAAATACATTTACAATCCTCCTGAAGTAGTCAATAATAAAATTAGTATTACATTTATATTATACAGTTATAGTATACAGAATCAAAAGAAAATAGAGCTTATGTTGTAAGCTCGATTACTAAGAAGACACAGATAGGTGTCAACAAAAGTATTGGTCACATATTACGAATGATACATTTCACAATGTATCGATAGTAAAAATATAAACATTACACAGAATCATTCAACAGTTTTAATCGATATTGTATAGGCACTCGATACAAATTGAATGAATGGTGACTAAAGTGAGAAATCAGAGATACACTAAGAATAATTGCCGATATATTTGACGAAATTTGAAATCTGTATGAAATTTTATCATTCACGCTGATCGTCATTTGTGGCAGTATATGCTCACATGTTTATATGACGAACCGACAATACTTTAGCACAAGTCAGCGTGTACAACTTAAATATCGAATAAGTTTAATATAAGGATATAATGTGCATGTAGAGAAAAAGAATTTACTCGTTCTCTTTATATGTATATATATGTGTATATATA
>JBCEZX010000043.1:4841900-4855941 GCA_039654345.1 Cataglyphis cursor | reverse complement strand
ATATATACTTTATTTTCATAGAATTGGCCCGGGACCGAGAAGTGCGTAATTTCATTATTGTAAGGAAATTCTAACAATTCGTTGTTGTATCTGTATTTTTTTATACAGTAAAATTATTTCTCCATATTTTGTGTATTTATAATAAAATAATGTTAGAGCGATAGGTGATAGTAGTAGTAATAGCAAAAGTATGATGTTATGTTCTTTTTGAGATCGTATTTTTATATAAGATATGTGTAAAACTGCCAAAAAATTATTCGCAGCATGTCCGTCACACTAGTGTACCTGTGCCCGTATAGTGTACAATGAAGAATATGTTGCGAGTGTGTATATATATATATATATTTTCCAAAAGCAATTGAAATGGATAATAATAAACAGTTAATTATACAAGCCTCTTACCGATTTATTCAAACTGGTATATGTACACACATATATATTTTTGCCTTCTTATATTTATTTCGAATAGAGATCTCTGCACAAGGCAGATTTTAACATAGATAGACATTTCTCTTAAAGATTCCAACGATAGAAGATAGCATAAAAGCGATAAAAGCTATTTTCGATAAAATTTTATATTCTTGATTACATGAATTAGCATGAAATGTGTTACAATGGCCTTTTTGCATATAGGCACAGTATTTGTAAGATCCTGAATAACCTTATGTCTTGCTTTGTATCTTGATTTATATATATCGTGATAACGGATCATAATAATATAAAAACACAAAAAAATAATAAGTTAAAATATTTATTACTTTACAATTATTCAATGAGAAAAATTAGCTTATTCTAATAATCTTTTTTGTTTTTAAATGACTCCCATAAAAGTAAGAATAAATATACAACATCCGTGTGCAATACTAAATAATTGTGATTAGCAAACAATTATGTTAAACTATATCAATAATTGAAGCGACAATTCACATTACAAGCTTAAAGTAAAACGTTCGACTGTTTTACATAAGCGCAAAGTACTGATGTATGAGAATGTCATATATATATATATATGAATGTACGTGAACACTTCGGAGTGAATAGACACTGTTAATTTATACACCCGCACAAAATTCGGATGTACATTTATAATAATAAATAGCCACTTTTTCGTACTATATATGACATTTGATTTCTCTCTTTGGTTTTTCGCGGACGAACTCGCTACTAGATTGGTGCCTACGGAATCACACGACGGATATCTTCCCCCAGCTGGTGGCACTCGGACTTGTACTAGTTTATCTTTCTCACTCATCAGTCTTACACTATAAATACTGCAGATCTATCAATTATATCGCGAATCTCTGTACTCGCGTACAACTTTGTTTACTTCTTAAGATTATTTCAATCGACGGTGCGTGAATTTCATTCGAGGATTGATATTTCGAGATATGTTTTTTGTGCTTCGGCATTAAATTCGGACTGATGTGCAACGGTGTAATATGTTTTTTTTTTTTTTTTTTTTTTTTTTTTTTTTTTTTTTTTTTTTTGTCAAAATCCGAAGGGTGCTTATGCAGCTTTGTACAAGAACAAAGACGCGCGTTACAATTCATATCGTCGCATGACAATTGAGCTTGTAATTTGCATGTAAAAATCTAGAGAGTGTAATTAGCTAGATATACAATATTTGGTAAATATTAGTAGTTTGTAGAAAACTTATGCTACGAATCGAAGGTCTGGCATGTATAAAGAAAGATCGGTGTATAAAGAGAACAAGAACTTACAATAACTCGACGAAATGAGTTAATCTATATGTTAAATAATACTGATGCTCTTCTCCTTTCTTATCTCGTATCTTCCTATAAAAATTACTAACTTACTCGTAATTACTTAAATAAGGACAATGTGTATCTTCGTGACCTACGCACTCTATTACCGGGTCGTGCGTGCTGTCCCACATCCCCGGCCCGCATTGCCGGCAGAGACCGGCTAACGTGCAAGGCAAGCGGACAAGTTGACGGAAATGGTAAAGTAGACCTCGTGCCTTTCTAAGTATAACGTTCCCGTCCATATACATGGCCAGTGAACTGAAATGCAATAACATTTCGTCCGTTCGCAGATCCTGGGCAATCACATCGTCCGCGTAAACGCACATTATAGCGAGGCAGAGAAACAAATGAAAATGATCCGTTAAATAATTGACCCAGCAGGCCTCCCACATGACAAGAGCTATCTCGGTTGGAAATTCTCTTTTCAAGCATCTGTAATGAGGAAGAGAGGGAAGAAAAAAAAGAATAGGGAGGGGGGAGACACGATAAAAATAATTTTATATATATATATATATATATATATATATATATATATTGTGTAAAATTCATATATAAAAGCGCACACAGTGTTACAATAATTGTACTTACAAAAGTATCCAACGATGACAGAACAAAAGTTCTAAAGCGTCGGCGTGATTTTGAAGATGCGCGTAAAAATCCGGCACCATTATTCTCACTAGCTCCCGTAGGTAGCACAGATTTCTGTCCATGTCCTTGTCGGTTGGAGTGCACACGGCCACCGATCTTTGCATCAGACCCGCGAAACACCAAAAAGCTTCGATTTCGGAGTTGAGTTCGGCTAGTAGCGGAGCCAAGAGATCAGACATTCCTTGGGTGTAACCCAAGCGGCAGTTGTATACCGCGTAATTGAGTAAAATATTCCTACAAGGGCAGAGCAAAACAGATGAGAATAATTAATAGGTAATAGTGATAATGCGAAGAGATAAAGGGCAATATCGATGGGTTGAAATAACTTACTTCATTACTTCGATGTTGGGATTACCCTCGCCGGCGTAATATGGATTACCTCTGTCCGTCCGAACGACATCTTTCTCCACTATGCATACCACGTTTCGCCAGAAACGCTCGGCCTGTTCCGGATTCATGCTCAATCTACGTCTCTGTATCTCCTCGTACTCTTGCCGTCTAATAGCATCGATTTGCTCTCTATCCTCGTACGTGCTCTGATAGGAATAACAGTGCAGCAGAAAGGGCCAAACAATTTTTCGTAGCGCCGGTTCCAAGCCTCCAAAAAATATTCCTTTGCGAAGAGCAAGATCGTCCTCCACCTGGCCACGTTCGTTCAACAAGTCTTTCCAAGCTAATGATGTAATCATTGGTACTTGGCCCTCCTCGGGATGCAATTCATCCCGACTCACCTCCGGTCTGCATACCATAAAATGCCTGTGCAAAACAGTTCGTTGTGAATATTAGGTATATCGATACGTAAACAAACAATTTATATTCCAGGCAATTATATCTGACCTGTATGGCAGAGTTTCCTCCGTGTCCGTGCTCAAGCGTGGGTAAAGCAACTGATGCCATTGATGTAGGGTGGCGGCCAGCCGATCCAAGCCGCCGTGATGAAAGTGCAAGATCTTATACTGGCTCTCTCTACTCGCCACTACCAACTGGCCACAGGTGCAAGCAGGATCGGCGAAGAACAACCGCAAGGATCGCATCTCGCCGAGATCTACGGAGAATTTTCTGCATCGATGCGCTCTGCGCAATGTCACGGGCGACGCGGTCGCGCTATCGGGAAAGGCAAGATTGTGTTGAAGAGCTAAGAGTTCCGGGGATCTCATCCACGTCGGCATCTCCTCAGCTGTACAAACAACGTCATCGTATCATTAATTATGGGCGAAAAAGAGACAATTACCCGACGAATCGTAACATACAACTTAAATATCTTCTTTTTTTTTCGCCTACCGTCAGCAGATACCGAGATTGACAAGCTGCAGGTGGAAGTTAATGACAAACTGCGACTCTTGATGCTCACGTCATCGCGAAAAGAGAGGCGCGACTCCTCGTCGACGCTCTCATTAAAATTACGCTCTTTCGAGTCCCCTCCGTTCTTCTCGTTCTTCCTCGACTCTACGGAATCCGGAGTCGAACGATTCTCGGTCTTTTCGTCAGCATTCTTCTCAGATTCCTCGCCTGGACGACGTGGAAAGTCGTAACCGGAACCGGAACAGACGCGTTCGCAATCACCGCAGCTAACGGGTTCCTTCGCCTCCAAACACATGTCCAGCTTCCCGTTCCCGTTGTCGTTCTCGGCGTCGTTCTCATTCTCATTCTCGTTCTCGAGCACGCGTCTCGCGTCCGCGCCACGTGCCTGCGCGGTTATCTGGGAATGAGGCAGAACGGTCGGATCGTCGTCCCGATGATGATGCGATGCGGCGTTCCTAGCGCTCAGGTTCTCCAATGCAGTCGGATGCTTGCGCAACGTGCTATTGGGTATCCAGCTGAGATGCAGAGTCGGCAGGTTCGAGTTCTTATTCAGCTTGCACGTTACGGTCATGTATCCGGGATGGTGCACCACGTCGGCATGCTGCCTCATCAAGGTCGGTGGGTGCACGCAGACGTTATTCTTGCAAAATAACGCCTCGCCGTCCTGGTAAATGACGCGTCGATTATCCTGGCCGCAATCGCCGAGGATATAGCTGCTCGCTTTCCGCAGAATATTTGGCAGAGGCATATTCGTCTCCTGATCACTCACGCTGTCTTCCTTCGATGAAACATGATATATCTTGTGACAGAAAGAGGCGACGATGACGATGCTCGGATCACTCTAAGCTGAGAAATCTAAACATTCATTGGCACGGAAAACCGTCTGTTTATCGTCTTTCGTCGTTCGCGAGACAGTTCCTTCGCTTTTCCAAACTCGACCCGGACTCTCCTCGTCTACTATGAAATGCTGGAAGTGGAATTGGCACCGACGGGATCGCGAACCGAGCCCGACCAGCGGAGGCGAATGAGAACGAAGGGCGAGCATAATCGGTACGAGAAGGTATCGAGGGATAGATCCGCGCGAGTCCCACGATTTGTCCTACCGCAGATTACGGAATGTTATCGCCGTCAATTAGCCTCGTTACATACAAAGCGTCGATAACGCGTATCCGTGCCGTCAGTTTCCGCTTCAGAGATAACGCGGGCCGTGCGCCGTGCGTAGTCGAGGGTCCCACTTTGGGGGAGACTCCTCCCCGTCTTTCATCGAAGAGGGTGGATGCTTTGGAGGACTCTAATTCTTTCCAGCGTTTTAATCGACATTGCCGAAACCGAAACGCGACAATCTTCGCGATAAGCAAAGTTCGAGACGAGTTGGTGGGAGGTAGGAGGTAGGAGACAGTAGATCAACGTTTCGTTTCTTCTGAATCGTCGACGTAATCGCTGCTCGAGCGACGAGCGATTGCGCCTTCTCTGCCGCGCAAGCACGCACCATGCACGTCGACTTGGACAAAATCCTGCTAAAATATCGGTAGTGTCGCGCGCATATGCGACATGTACTTTGCTCTCGAGAAATCGTGGTCTGATTCTAATGTTTATGACACAATACCCGATGACTGATTACGCAATGACACAAACTCACGATAACGCGTCGTGACGCGACGGGACGCGCAGCGAGGCGAGGCGAGGCGAGGCGAGGCGAGGCGACGCGAGGCGACGCGGCACCAAGCGTACACACGGAGACACTTCTTATCCTAGATCAATATTTCCATCTGATCGCGAAAGTCGCTCTACCTACCTACCTACCTACCTATACAGATACAGCTTCTCCTACTACCCAATCCACTGACATTTCGCACTTCGTAGGCCGTTTTTATCGATTATTCACCGTCTCTTGTACGTGTTCATCACATGTTTCGCTTTCTTCCACTTTCGAGCGATCATCTTCAGCTTTTTTTTTCGTTATTATGCGTAATTTTCCTTTTATCCAAACCTATGTTATAACGTTTTCATGCGCAAAGCGATGACGTAAATTTTCCAATCGTGTCCGATTACTTCAAATTTTATCGCAATACGATCGTTAATGATAAAGTATTAATTAATGAAATTATAATTTACATTAATAACCGAGTGAGTCAATATTTTTTGCGCCAGCAAAAGTTCTTTCAAGAATATAGATTTAGAAAAAGAAAAAAGTATCTATAATATAGTTGCAAACATCTGATCATTTTGTGTTTTTATTATTTAATCATCATACTTTACCGTCGTTTTTCTACTCTCGATCATTGGTACAGTTCGTAATTGAAGAGTATCTTGTGTTCGTTGTTGATAGCTAGTCCTGATTTAGGACCGCGTTTAAGATACGATATCGTAGAATACGCTGAGAAATGAAAGTCCTCTTGCAAGTAACCGTTCACTAGCAAATGTCCTATGATAGCCTCCGCGGTTTCTCTCGCAAAATTTGGCACGGGCACATTAGATACTCTCAACAACGAGGCACCTTTGCCGTACCAGGCATCTACAAGCTTCAGAGCTGTCAATCGTGTTTCGTTTTGCACAGCCTTTGTCATAATTTGATACAGCTGTCTGCAATATTTCCCTATGTCTACCTCTTTTCTAGTAATCGGCTTCTTACAATGATCGCACATTTCGACGCAATCGCTTGCGTTCCAAGTTTCCTCAAAATGAGTCGCTATTAAGCTTCGTCTACAGGATGTTTGATCTAGGCAATACGTCAAAACTTTGTACAAGTTTTGCAATCCGACTTTATCTTGAAATACCATAGTACTCAATTTGAATACGTCTGCCAATCTGTAGAGCACGATACATGTCGATTTTTTGCCGTCTCTGCCCGCTCTACCGCTTTCCTGATAAAAATTCTCCATCGATTTGGAAACGCAATGATGTATTACGAATCGCACATCCGGCTTGTCGATGCCCAATCCAAAGGCGATGGTCGCGATCACCGCTTGATATTTGCCCGATATCCATTTGGAATAAACTTCCGATCTGTACTCCGCTTCGAGCATCGCGTGGTAGCATCCGACTTTAATACCTTTATTTCTTAAATCCGTGGTCAATTGTTCGGCATCCTTAATCGTGGTTGTATAGATTATGCCCGATTTGCCAGCGAATCGATTTTTCAAGAGATTTTCTATCATCGCGAGGCACGTATCCTTATCCACCGGTTTGCGACGAACCTCATAATATAAATTGGGCCTGTTAAACGAAGCGCGTAAGACTAGACAACCGCTAATGTCCAGCATCTTTTGTACGTCTACGATAATCTTAGCCGGAGCCGTGGCAGTGAGACCTAGAATCGGTATGCCCGGAAACATGAATTTCAGCACACCTAAGAACTTGTAATCCGGTCTGAAATCATGACCCCATTGACTACAACAATGTACCTCGTCTATAGCGAAACATTCCAGACGTCCCAACTCGTATGCTTTCTGCAGCTTGTTCATAAAACGATTCGACTTTGCCATGTACTCTGGCGTTACATAGATGAGTTTTAGATTCGAGTTTTTATCCACAAGCGCATTCATGCTTATTTTGACACTTTCTTTATCTGCCTTTGCGCACAACAACGTAGCTTTTACGTTAAATTTGTGCAACCCGTGTAATTGATCCTCCATCAAAGACACTAATGGCGAAACTACTATAGTTATACCTTTGCTGATTACAGCCGGTAATTGATAACACAAGCTTTTACCACCACCTGTAGGCATAATTAATATAACATCTTCTTTGGACATAATTGCATTCATAGTTGATAATTGTAACTCTCGCAACATCTCAATCTTGAATACGTCTTTTAAAGTTTTCTTGAGTCTTGCGGACCAATCAAATTTCTCGTTGTCCCAATTTTTCTTGGATAAGGAAAAACTTTTCTTCAAAAGAGCGTCATCGCGTAACTTTTCCTTACGCTGAGTTAATATCTTCTTACGATCCTCAAGTTTCTGCAATTCGCTCTCTATTTGTTGTAGCTCGTAATCAATGGCAGCTATTTCGTCGTTCTCAGTGACTAAAATTTTGAAGGAAAACCATAGAAATAGCGTGCAATTATGAAAATATAATGCAATTTTATTTATGAAGAATTAAAGAAATTGGCTCATAAACTTCTATAAAATAACAGAGAGTATCTAATATTTATAAATTCATTATAGTAAATCTTTCTTTAATATTGAAACGAGACAAGATAAAAAAACGAAATACTTTGCATGTCTAATCACATTAGACTAATTCTGCCGATAGATGAATTTTAAGATTAATCACACATGCACACATGCACATGATGACTTTTCTTCGTATACAATATGTTGAGCTAATACATGCAAAAGTAAAAAATAGAGAAATTCTACAAAAACTTTATAATTTTTTATTATACTCAACCAACCTTGATACTCGTCGTCTATCATAACCACATCCTTCGTGTCATTAAAAGACATTTTTAATCAGTTATTTAAATTATTATATATAATTATATATGTTAAATATGTTTATTATTATGTATGTTAAAATATTAATGTATCATATTTCTATATAAACCACGCGAAAAAATCTATCAAATATAATCTATCAGATACGATTACACGAGATAACTGTTGCGGTCGGGAAGACGCTAGAGACGCTTTAAAGCATTACATTAACCAATTAGAATAAAGAAATTTTACTCTTTATGGCCTCTGATTGGTCATTCAAATGCTTCAAAGCCATTCAAGGCATGTCTAGCGTCCTCCTGACCGCAGTCAACATCCGCGCCGGTAGAAACTGGTCAACAGCTGATTGACATCGGGTAATGCTAGGTATAAAATTTTTTAGTATAGTCCAGTGGATGGATGATAAATCGTACTTCCATCAACCTGATTGTTTTTTTATCAATCCGGCGTCTATCTTTGATTGATTATCAGGCAAGTAGAAAGAAGCGACGACTCTTTGTGCGCACAAAATAAATGAGGTGCCAAGCAATTTTAAACTTTCATCACCATGTTCCGTCAAGCTGCACTTCGCGCATGTCCGACATGGCTCGAAAACAAACTCACGTCTATATATTTTAGGGGTATTTGTTTTATATTCATCTCCTATTCGCGTTCTATATAAAGCTCTAAAGCTAGCGTTATTATTTTATTGCGGCATGATAAAGTTCTAGTTGTCTCACTATTGATTTCCAATTTTTCAAATTCTTATTAGTATTTTTCCGTATTTTTGCAATTGACAGATAGCATGTATATTATATTGTATATTCAGTTGGATATATACATATAAATTATCTATAAGTCTATTCTTGTGAACATTTTATTTTCAGCAAAGAGCATTTCTTCCAACGGATTTCGTGGATCGCATAGTCTTAGCACAACAGTTAAACATTGTAATATGAAAGTTCAAATATTACCAGCGCTTCAAGATAATTATATGTATTTGGTATCTATCGTACTATTTGAAATAATATTTATACAATTTTCTTAAACTTAATATAGAAATTTTTAATTTCTTTTCATGTATTACTCTAGTTTACAGTAAAATAGCCTCTGTACTCATTTAATATATATTCTGGCAATTAATTTATTATAAACATGCATGAAATAACTGAAATTTTTAACACGCATTATTTTTTATAAGATTATTGATGAAGCGACACAGGAAGCTGCTGTTGTGGATCCTGTCGATCCAGAAGCTGTAGCTACAGCTGTTCAACAAAATAATATTAAATTAACAAAAGTTTTAACTACCCATCATCATTGGGATCATGCTGGTGGAAATGCAAGATTATTGAAAAATTTTCCCGATCTTTCCATATACGGTGGAGATGACAGGATAGAAGCTATTAATCACAAAGTTACACACAATGATACATTTCATATTGGCAATTTATCAGTCAAATGTCTAGCGACACCTTGCCATACGCGTGGACACATCTGTTACTATGTTACTGAGGAGGAACATCCGCCATCTGTATTTACAGGTAAAGTTAGACATATGATAAAGATGAAATATATATATATCCATGTATCAAATATAATAAACTAAAGATCAATTTATAGGAGATACACTTTTTGCTGGAGGCTGTGGGAGATTTTTCGAAGGTACTGCCGATCAAATGTACAAGGCACTTATTGAAATCCTGGGCTTCTTACCTGAAGAAACGGTAAATTATTTGACTCTTAAATTGTGTAATTAATCATTTCTTAGATCATCATTTTTATATTTTTATAGAAAGTCTACTGTGGGCATGAATACACAGCTAACAATCTCAAGTTTGGTTTACATGTGGAACCCGAAAATAAAGCAATTCAAGACAAATTGAATTGGTCCCATACTCAACGTGCCAATAATCTTCCAACTGTGCCTAGCACCATTAAAGATGAAAAACTGACAAATCCATTTATGAGAGTGCATGAACCGACTGTTATGAAACACGCACAACAAAATGATCCTATTCAGACAATGTCTTATTTAAGACGCGAAAAGGATAGCTTTAAAGCTTAAAACACTTTGAACAATACTTATATATCCTTTTATTCATTGAGTATATGCATTTAATTAATATATTTAAAAATGTGGAATGTATAGTGTAAAAAATGTAAAGAATATGTGAGATAAGATATCCAAGTAAATATTGAATTTTATAATGCACAAATATATTATAGTATAGTATATTAAAATAAATATTTGAATTTATATTTATCTTTTATTTTCACAATTTTCTAAATTCAAGTTGTTTCTTATTTAGTTTAGTTTATTTTATAAAAAAACATAGTAACAATATATTCATTAAATATACATATACACACATAAATATATTAACAGCATGTAATAGCAAATTTATATTAATAAATTTGTGTATGTATTAATATAAACTTGATTTATAAACAATCAAAATAATCACTATTTAAATATAAAACTGTGGTCATAAATTATTAATATTGTGAAAGATAATTATTTATAATTATTAATATAATTAATGAACAGGATGTTTTGAATTTAAATGTCAAAATCTCTAAAGGATTTATCGATTGTCAACAAATTTGGGATATCCTGTATATATAACTATCATTATAATTTATGTTAATATAATTATCTTCCACAAGAAAGTTGTTTATATATTTATTACGATGTATTTATCATTTGACATGGTGCTTCTTCAGTCTTTTTGTTATATATTTGCATTTCAGCGACATATTTCTCCTTGGATCTTTCATACATGTCATAATATATCTGAAACAAGGCAACATATTCCAGATGTATTCAATATCTAGAATGATTATAAATCAATCTTCAATATTTATGATGTAACATGTAACATTTGATTTTACTTTCTTATCTTCAGAGCTGAGAGATTTCCAAGTGGTCGCAAGTTGTCTAGTAAGCTCTTGTTTACTAGGTTCCGGTTCTCCAGCTAAGCGTTCCATTACACGAGGTCTCTGCTCTTGACAAAACTGAAAGAAAGGATTAGCAGGTCTCTTTGGCGCATTTGGATCAGCTTTTGTACCCTTTCTCTTTGTTCCTTTTCTAGGTTTCTCATCTTTAGCATTGTGAGAGGCACCTTTCCCTCCTTTCTCTGATTTTGGAGTTGTTTCGAATACACTGTTCTCCTCTAGTACACCCATTGGTGCCTCGCGCCAACGGTCTCCATGTTGATTCAATCGATCGATCAAAAATCTATGATTAATAATCACGAATGACGAAAATTTGCAGAAATTTCAAACTAATGTATAATCTGCAAAAAACTAACTTTTTCTCTTTCCTTGTATGTCGAAGAAGCTTCCTTACCATCTGGATTCTATAGACCAATCTCTCATTCTCCTGTAGTTCAAAAAAATACATAGCTTGAAAAAATAGTTGTGACAATTGTCACTTGTGTGTAGAATATATGCCATGGTGATTTTGTTGAGAGAGAGATAAAAATAAAGATACATGGATGGATAAAGAGAGAGAAAGAAAGAGGAGGGAGAGAGGAAAGAAGACGGAGGGAGGAAATTGGAGAGAGAGGAGGGAGAGAGAAAGAAAAAGAGACTTAACCTGCTGCAAAATATCACATCTTTCTAACAGTAATTGATACTTTTTCTTGAAGATATCAAACTCCTCTGGTTCTACATCGTACTCAGATTCGTCGGACATTGTCAATTATGAGTTTTTAACAAAATTCAACTAACGAAATACTGTCAAATTATGCGTTTCACACTGTCTCTTACATATATACTGACATACGACATGCTTATCACGATATGGTTCAGCACTAGAGGGAGCCCTGGAGCAGTTTAACGAATAGGGAAGAAAGAGTATGTAGTACGACTACATTCATATAGTCTCTGACATTCAAAAAATTGTATTTGTGTTTTTTTTCGAAGTCTTTTATTTCCGATTTTCATAATAATGGCAGATTGATCCATCTCTCCCTAAAAGGTCCTCTAAGCACGTGTTCTGAAATTCATTGCCAGTACTGTAGAAATCTAGTTCGCTTTATTAAATTTTACTAGTGGTGAATTTTGGAATTTTGGCAATCAATAGATTAATTATTCCACCTTTTGTAATTTTATACAAAAGAATATTCAATTTTTTCCAAGTTTTTGACTAAATTTCGATTAACTTGCAAAATAATCAACAGCAAAATTTTAAAGTTTTTCTATATGTATTGTATAGAAATATTTTGATATTTTGATATCATTCTGCAAGTTTTAATCGACAATCAAATAAATTTTGCGAATTTGGTTCCGAGATTTCACATGTAAAATATAATAAATATATAGTCTACATCTATAATATATTGACAATAATAAATTCTATAAAAAATATGGATCAAAAGATTGCAATGCTGATGAGTTGGTTTTTATATATTTTCAATTCTAATCATGTCGCGATTACTTGCATTTACACATAACGTCGCAATTTTACGATGCCATAAAAAGTGGACAAAAAAATTTAACGAGCTTTTGATTTCATATATCTGTGAAAGAAGGAAAAATAAATGTTTTACGCATGTTTTGCGATCACGAGCTAAGCTTTATTACCTCTTTTTTGTCGTTTAAAAGTTCACATAGAAATAATTTAAATAAAATAAAATAAAATAAAATAAAATTGAAATTGAATGAAATCAACGTAGCAATTATTATATTATATTTCATCAATAACAAAAATAACATAAATATAATCTCACATGACATTTGGTACGTGACTCTCATTTTAAATTTTTCTCGAAATGATAAGGATGTAATAATATAATTTTAGCTTATTTACATCGTTTATGTGATATTGATATTTTACAATTAATTGTGTCATAAAATTTCATGATATTTGATTAATCGATTGGCAGCGATGTCAAATTTAATAGATTATAGATGGTCAAGTCATTCATGGAATTTTTGTCCTTTACCATAGACATAAAAAGAATATAGATCTATCTTAATACTTCATACTTTATTTTATATCATTCTCGAAATACATATTATTAACGTTGTTTACTTCACGCAACTCGCAATGAATGAACCGCGTCGTATTTAATTTTGTCACGTTGGCAAAATTTTAGAATGAATGTTGAAGCGATGTTCAGTATATTGAGACGCAGCGTTTGAATAATAAAAAACAAAAACAAATATATTAGTCTGCATGTGCAGTAAGTATTTTAGCGCGCGATACACATCGGATATTTGTTTCTTTATAGATCTCATTGAGAAAAGCGGGAAATAATTTTACGCGCCTACTTATTGCTACTTGTAGAGAGAACGCGATGAGATCGCGAATTGAAAGATGCGATTTGTGAGGGAGACGAGAATAAAATCGAGCGAGTGACCAGTAGCTAGAGGGCTAGAGGGCCAGAGGGCGGCGTGAGGTAACATTCATTGCGCGCGCAGTCACAATCGCAGTCAAAATTCACCCTTGGCTCTTGGCTCGTACCGTTGCCGTCGGCTGCGAGAGCAACACTGGAGCGCGGAAAGAGATATTAGTTATATCAGTTTCCTGGTGTGCGGTGTGCGTCATCCGCGGTGCGCTTCTCTCACCCGCGCTTTTCACTTGCTCGCTCGTCCACCGCAGGGATTCACCGATTTTTACTCATCGCTTCCGCAGCAATCACAAGAGAGAATCGCTGTATCTCTCTTTCTCTCTCTTTCTCTCTCTCTCTCTCTCTCTCTCTCTTTCTCGTCTTACGTATCAAGTTTCCTCGGCGACTGCCAACAGCGGATATCATCTTTTGCACGTATACCATGCAGGTCACCGCAGTTTTTTAGCATTGGCCCAGAGGACGGAGAACGCGAGCATCGGTAAGTACGCGTCGTACAACAATGTTATCAATCGCAATCGCATTCCGAGACTAGGATATATATATTTAT